>BPLR01005809.1:0-26920 GCA_021605095.1 Caerostris extrusa | reverse complement strand
AGCCTCAGAACATCATAACTGTAATGTTGAATAGTGCTAATGGCTTTAGAAGAAAAATTTCTTCTTCTCTTAGCCATTAGTATATAACAACATTTCACTGTTAATGAGAATTTTGAGTTATGATGTTCTGGGGGTGGAATATCTATGAAAGTTTATCATGTAATGAAATTCTGTTTAAATTTCTAACATATGCTTTACAGTTTAATAGAAGATGTTTAATACATGAATTTTAAACTGTAACATTTTTCAGTAAATTTGAAACTGTTTGTAACTAAGTCAGTTTTTTTTTGGGGCCCAAAGATATTTTCCACCGTGCTGCCAGCGATTGACCAATTTTACTAGCGCTCGGTCTTTGGTGCACCGCAGGCTTCAGGTTCTAACTTCTGATGGGAGGTGGCTGTTTGCTTTTTGCCTGGAATCCACGCTTGAACCAGTAGTCTCAAAAGTTAATTAGTTGAAGTGTGCAAAAATGGCAGTAGATAACTGGTCAATTTTTTGCTACAAATCCTTTGAATTTTTCTTTTCTTGCCCGTTCTAAAATTTAAAATAACGTCAATCACAAAATATTGGTTATGAAAAAATTAGCCAACGCCTACATGCAGCTGCCTCCGTAAGATTTTGACGTATTATTCTTCCGTTAACATTATGAAAAACAGAATGAATATATCAAATATAATCTTTGAAGATTAAATTTGAATGTTGATTAAAAATTTAATCAACTTAATGAATATTTCATATTTATTTTTGTTCAAATGTTGTACAAAGAATCTAATTTGAGCGTTCATAATTTTCTTCCTAAATCAATTTTATCGCCAAAATATGGTAAAAAACATTTCCTTAACTCTTTGGCGAGATGACTTTCAGTGCCAAAATCTTTGTTATATGGCGTAGAGAGTTATTTGTTAAAACGCAGATTTAAAAATAAGAAAGATTTCATCAAAAACAGATTATTGACAATGGTTCTATTAAAGTCATCATAAATCATCATTTTAAAAGTCAAATAATTTGTGTTCGACAAATATACCAAAATACGAAAACAATATGGTTAAGCACTAAAGCGTTAAATAAAAATATCGATAAACATTACATCATCATTTGTAAATCTGTTCATGGATATAGAATAAGGAAAAAACAGTCCCTAAAGTGGGTTATTTATACTTTAAAACTAAGTACTTTGGCATTTAGAAATTATTCGAGATATTTGATATAAATAATCCAGTGGTAATTAACCTGGTTTTTACCACCCACGAGTGGGCGTTTTTCAACTTTATGGTGGGTGGTAGATGTTTTTTGAGTGTAATTGAAGTACTTTCCTTTTTTAAATTTAATTAATGTTTTAATTCATTTGAAAGCATAAATGTTTTAAATTTACTTTAGTCAATGTCTGACAAAGTATTTGGTAAGTAATTATTTTTTAAATGCTTTTAACTTGCTGTAACTCTGTTATAAATTTTATGAAATTAAAGTTATTTCCCCTACTTTATAAATCGACATTACTGTGAACCAGTGGAGTGGTTAAGAGCTACACTTGCCACAGAGATAAACTTATTCTGTTGGTAAGAAAAGGTTTACTACCCCCTGAATGATAATTTTACATCTATTTGATCATTAGTATAAAATAGTTGTGACGAAATTAATAAAGTTAATTAAAATAAATTGTGCAAGTTAAAAAAATTAAATTTTATATTAAAAGTTAGAAATTTGTAGAAAAATAAGTGGTTACCACCACCCAGTTGGAAACCTTTCAACTTTTATAGATAGGGTGGTAAATAGTTTGGATATAACTGAAATACTTTCCTTTCTTTAATTTAATTGTTTTTTAAAACATTGAAATAGAAATTTTTTAAACTAACTTAGTGGAAGCTTAACATAAAATGTTTGGTAAGTAATTGTTTTTATATGCTTTAACTTACTGTAGCTCTGCTTTATAAATTTTATATAAAATAAAAGTTGCTTCCCTACTTTATAAATCACTATCACTGTGGAACCTGTGGGTGGTAAAAATTTTTCCCTACCAATGAAATATAAATGTGGCGGTTGGTATAAAAAGAAGTAACTGTACTACCCCTAAATAAACCTATAAATATTCACAAAAAAGTAAATACAACACACTAACTGGCACTTTAAGTAAATACTACCTACTACTAAGTAAAGTACTACCCTTGAAAATAATCATTTTCATTTTTTTACTAATTTTTCGCTCAAAAGTTGTGACTAAATTAAGAAATTTAACTAAATAAAATGTTTGATAAAAATTAAAAAAAAAAAGAAAAAATATTAAAAATTAAGAAAAATAAAAGAAAATCATATTAAAAATTAGAAAAGTTTTTAAAAAAACTTCAACAAATTTAGATATTTATGCTGACAACTTAATCTATTCACAAATAAGTAAAAAAATATATTCAAGGTTATAATTTGTAAGCATAATTTTTTTTGTTTCGTTATTTCTAATCATCGAAAGTCAAATAAACAATTTATCATAAATAATTTCATTTAAAACTAATTTTTAATAAAATGAAAAAAAAAAAACTTTTATTCTTTTTATGAGAATAATTGATGTCTTCCATTAAAGTTTGGAACTTCCAATATTGAACTTGTTTAGAGCACAGTAAAAAAGACCGGTTTAATATTTCACTCCTACTTTTCAAGTTTTGGGGAGTTCTTTTGTATTACGTTTTCTGGCAAAAAGCCAAATAAAAACAATAGCTTAATGGATGCTATCAAATGTTAAACATTTTTATAAAATTTTTGCATTGTCTTAACTACTACATCTAATGGGTGAAACATGAAAAATGAAAATTCTTCTCAGGCAACAAAAATCTAAAAAGAAATAAAAAATTTCCTATTGAACAAATATTTTTCCATTTATTTTTTAAAAAAAAAGAGTTTATATTACTTTTGGAATACAAAGTTAAACATCTTTTTTAATCTGTGTTCATTATAAAGTTTGAAACATCCATGTACGTGAAATAATAATAATAATAATAATAATAATGCATTAAATAAACAAATTTAGTAAGAGATTCTCGAACTTATTGAATATAGTAGGGTATACTTTTACATAATAATTTTTTCTTTTTTAAAATTCGTATTAAAAAATTAATTATAAAGCAAAAACCAAGTGCCCAGATAAAATTTTAACATATTATGATATATTCTACGAACATTAATAAATTCAGTGTTAACACATAATAACATATTCTATGTTAACATATAACATTACTATGGTTATATATAAAAAACTGCATATTAACATATTATATTATAAAAACCAGCTAGGTTTCTCATTTAACCAACTCTCTGGCATTACAGCCCATGGTGGGCCAAGATCGTCTGTCTACTGGCAGATATCGAGACAGGATATGGTTTTTTTTTTACAGAGTCTACTGGCAAATATCGAGACAGGATATGGTTTCTTTTACAGAGTCTACTGGCAGATATCGAGACAAAAGGTGGTTTCTGTTTACAAAGGTTTAAAAAGATATCGAGACAGGAAATGATTTCTTTTTACAGAGCCTACCGGCAGATATCGAGACAGGAAATTATTTTTTTACAGAGCCTACTGGCAGATATCGAGTCAGGAGATGGTATCTTTTAAAGCCCAAAGCTCAACAGTCATATTAGACCAGGACCTGTGGTGTAAAGTGGATTCTGAACTACTACAAACATCCATGGCTCTGCCGGGATACGAACTCGAAAGATTCGGCATCTAGCGCTAATCACTCGGACGTAATACCCCGGTTCATGTTTTACAGCTTTTATTTTACTAGAGAAAACTTGACATATTTGCTTCATGAAATGTAGGGGCCTTTTAATATTTCTCAGTGTTGGGCGAAGAACCAACAAAAATTGTTAAACATAGTACAAATGTTCTACTCTGTTAACAAGGAAATACCACTGAGGTTTGTCAAAATTTCTTCTTAGCACAAATGATATGTGAAATGAATCTATGTAACCATTTTTGCTTAGTACAAATCAAGTTGAAATGAATCTATGCAATTTTTTTCTTACTACAAATGAAAGTTGAAATTGAATCTATGCAACCATTTTTGCTTAGTACAAATGAAAGGTGAAATTAATCTATGTCACCATTTTTTGCTTAGCACAAATACAAGTTGAAAAAAAATCTATGTCACCATTTTTTGTAATTACACTTGTACAAATGCAAGTTGAAATGAATCTATGCAACCATTTTTTTCTCTACAAATGTACAAAATGCAAGTTGAAGGGAATCTATGGCACCATTTTTGCTTAGTACAAATGTAAGTTGAAATGCATCTATGCAACCATTTTTGCTCAGTACAAATGCAAGAATGCAAAGATGAAATGAATTCTAAGCAGTGATTCTAAGCAAAAATGGTGGCATAGACATTCCACCATTTTTTGCTTAGGAAATGCAAGTTAAAAATAATCTTCCCGAGGACGGTATCTGAGAATTCCACACCTTCCATTAGCCCAATGATTACAATTGTATACATTCGAAGTTTGGATTTTTTTTTCGATAGGCTTCGAAAAATTTTCCTATTTAATTCATATTTAATGTTTAAAGTTTTAACCACAGTCTGATTCTCATTAAACGCGTAAAACACATTTTAATAATAGGTACTACAATAAAAATTAATGGCAATCTTTGTGTTCAATGTATAACAAAAAAGATCGTAAAAAATGTATAAACAGTAAAAAATAATCCATACTATTACAAATGTATAACATTTTATGTAGGCAAAACGTAGATCATTTGTTAAAATATGTGATACGATATAAAATACAAGAGTTAAAACATTTTATAGCTGATGTAAAGGGAACCCTACAAGATTAACGCTTGCCTCCCCTTAGCCACTACCTGACACCGTTAAACATGTAAAACACAATTTAATAATAGGTATACAACAAAAAAAATAAAAAGCAATTTTGTGCTCAATGTACAACAAAATGTTTGATTAAAAAAATGTATTAAAAAAATCAATACTATTGCAGATGTATAACATTTATGTAGGCAAAGACGAGGATCATTCTTTAAAATACACGATACGATATAAAATACAAGAGTTAAAACTTTATTACAGCTGATATATAGGAAAACCTACAAGATTAACACTTGTCTCCTTTGTCACTAGCCTGATACCGTTAAACATGTAAAACACAATTTAATAATATGTATGTAACCATAAAATTAATAGAAATCTTTATGTTCAATGTATAACAAAAATGTTTGAGTAAAAAATGTATAAAAGTAAACAAACTCCATACTATTGCAAATGTATGACATTAATGTAGGCAATGTTGAGGATCATTTGTTAAAATACGCGATAAGATATAAATACAAGAGATAAAAAATTATTACAAATGATATAAAGAAAACCCTACAAGATTGTCTTCTTTAACCACTAGCCTGACACCCGTTAAGCATGTAAACACAATCTAATAGTAGTTAGAACAATGAAAATAATAGCAATTTTTGTGCTCAATGTATAACAAAATATTTGAGTAAAAAAAACGTATAAACAGTAAAACTATTCTATATGTATAACAATTATGTAGGCAAAGACAAGGGTCATTCGTTAAAATACGCGATACGATATAAAATACAAGTTAAAAAACATTATTACAGCTGATGTAAACCCTACAAGATTAATACTTGTCTCCTAATTCCCCGAAAAACGAGCCTCTTCAATGTCGTCGATGTATTTGCTGTTGACATCGAATGACACGAGTGGTTATTTGTATACTTTCCTTTCAGCAGAGAGCCTCGCCAGATGTTCTGGAGAGTCATTTGTGAGTATGTGCTCTGTATCCTTGTGCAAGAAAAGGCAAAATAAGCTCGCTTTTATCGTTCTTCATCGCATAAATCGACATTCGTGGCTCTATTGCAATCAGAATAGAAAAAGGAATTCGGATAAAGTAAAAAGAAAAAAGGGTCAAATAAACGTGATTTAAGATTTCTAAGATAAGGATCTGGTATTTGACATCTATTTAAAAAGCTCGAAATTGTATCGAAACGTTTTATTCAGTTTAATTCCGAAATATTTAGAATGATTTCACTGAAGATATATTTAGAATGATTTTGCTGTAAAGTTATTTAGAATGTTTTAATGGAATTGCTTAGAATGATTTCGCCGGAAGGTATTTAAAAATGATTTAACTGAAATAGCGTTTACAATCTTTTCTATTAACTAATTATTTGAATGATTTCACTGAAATGATTTTTAGAAGGATTTCAGAAAAAAGATGTTTAGAATGAACTCATTGAAATTGTGTTTTCAATAATTTCCCTGAAAATATATTTAGAATGATTTAACTGAAATAGTCTTAAGAAGTTTTTCTCTGAAATACTATTTCGAGGGGATTTCAGAAAAAAAGGTATTTAGAAAGATTTCAGAAAAAGAAGTGTTTAGGGGATTTCACTGAAATTGTGTTTAACATGATTTCATTGAAAGGTATTTAGAATTATTTAACTGGAATAGTCTTTTGAAGTTATTCTCTGAAATATTATTTCGAATGATTTCACTGAAATGATGTTTAAAAGGATTTCAGAAAAAGGCATTTCGAATGATTTTACTGAAATTGTGTTTACAATAATTTCACCGAAAAGGTATTTAGAATGCTTTTATTGAAATAATATTTAATAGAATTTCATTGAAAAGGATATTTAGAAATATTTAATTAAATTAATAATTAGAACGATTTCAATGAAGTGATATTTAAAATAATTTCATTGAAACATTTAGAACGATTTTTTTATTGAAAGTATATTTAGAGCTATTTGATTGAAACAATATTAATAACGATTTCATTGAAAAATTACTTAAAATGATTTCTCTAAAATTATATTTAGAAGGATTTCACAAAAAAGATGTTTAGAATGATGTCACTGAAAATGTTTTTATAATTTTATAATATATATTATTTATTTTTTGTAAAAATAAATTTATTCAACAATGGTTTAATAATTGTAATTCATTTTTAAAATTTTTCTTTCCAACGTGGCAGATTTTCACAATTTACACGCATATTTCAAACACACACACACGAAAAACAATATGCTATCCATATTACTATGGGAACACTAATGTGACGTGTGGACGTTATTGTTGTAAGGGTCTACGTAACAGTGTATTGTGTCTCGGATTTATTTACCATAAAGGAAAGAAAAAAAGAAATCACCAAGCAATCAAATTGGTGTGAAACTTTCTCTCACAAATGTCTCCAAGACTTTGTTTTCTAAACCAGTGTTTGCAAAGAACGAAAAAGATCTCTTATCTCTGACGCACTATATAAACTCTTTAAAACACATAGTTTAACTTTAAAATGTCTTAGAATAATTTATTTTCATACATTTCTCTTTCACTATTCTTTGCAAGCGGAATACAAAATATTTTACAGACAATTACTTTTAAAAGATATACGCTTAGCATTTTTTTCTTTTTGGTTATTATTCATTTTCTACTATTGTTATTTTTTAATTAAAAATCAAAGATGACATGCTATAAAATTCAATTGGTACTTACGTATTAACGCCACCTTAGTTACAGTTGCGCCAATAAAGAGAAACCTTGTTGTTCGCATGCGCACGCAATTATCTTTTGAATGCCAACCGCAGGTATACATTTGGCGGTTTTTAAGTGGCGCCAATCTACACTTCATTGTAGCTGTTGATTGGCGCCACTTAAAAAACCGCCAAATTTGTAGCTAAAGTGGCGTTAATACGTAAGTACCATTCAATTTACTGAACATAGTATTTTTTAAAAACATATTATATGAAATAATGTACTTATTTCATTAGTTCAAGTTATTTTTACATCAAGAAAACATACATAGTCTCAAAAACTGAGAAATAAATTTAAAAAAAATACTTATTTATTCATTTTAAAGATATTAGGGGGCTTTAAAGTGTAATGTATGAATGTTCATACATTTCGTTTAATGTATGAACATAATTGAATTAAAATGTAAAACGTTAGTGATGATGATACATGATATATTCTACATTGAATGAATTCCTTTGAGTGTATATTGAGCTGGAAAAAAATTTCATAAAATAATTCTTTTTAATTATTAACACGATAATTTAATAAAATTTAATAAAGAAATTTATTAAATTATCGTGTTAATAATTAAAAAGAATTATTTTATGAAATTTTTTCCAGTTCAATATATACTCAAAGGAACTATTCAATGTAGAATATATCATGTATCATCATCACTAACGTTTTACATTTACATTCATATTACTATAGATTAATTATCATTTACTATTCTCTGATCCGTCATCATAGAATCATTATCTTTTAAGAAATTGTCTAAATAAGCAGATAGAAACTATCATTCCAATATATGTTAGAAGTATGATTACATTAAAATTATATGTAATAATGTAAAAAAATTCTAATAAAATGTCAAGGTTTGATTTGAACTGATAGTTAATAACTTTTACCCTTATTAATATTTTTTTTAATCTTTATTTTCATTATAAAACTTTTAAAATCTTTAATAAATAAGTCAGTCATTTTTTTTTTTCGTTGCATTAAGCGTATTATAGGATAATAACAACCTTTTCAAATGATTATGTTTCTAATTTTTATTCTTAATAATTAAATAACTTTTTATTAAACTTAAATATATTAAATGGATTTGGTTATTTTGTGTAAAATAATTGTTGTTGTTGTTTTAGCTAAAGCGAGATGATTTTTAAGAATATAATTATTTAAAATTGTTCTTAAAAGGAAATTACTTTTTCTATTTTCTATTTTTTTATTAGGAAACGAGAATGGTGTAATCAAAAAAATAATTTACTTTATCGGTGAATTAAAGTACATTACTTTAATGGAGTGTTATGATGAGTTTGAATATAGACACGTGGCAAAAAAGCAATATAATTTTACATTTTTAATTAATGGAAAATATCCAATTTAATTTGATAATACAGCTTTTATGCAAATAAATTAGAAAATAATATGATATTTAAAATAAATACATTAAATGTAAATTATACGTTAGTAAATGACATCACTGATAATCCTGTTTTTAAGATGGTAATTAAAATATTATTTATTAACTATAGGATTTAACATTTGAAATTTTTGGTGCTTAAACTCATTACGAAGGGAAAAAACACTTTGGCTCATTGCTTTAAGATAATTTTGACAGATAATCCTAACCATAACCTTATCCATACAAAAGTTTTAATGTCTAGCAGAAAAATTTTTAAAAACAAAATTTACCAAACGAGTCTAAGTTATCATTTTAATTTAACAAATTTATATTTGACAAGATTAGGTTTGGAAAAATAGCAAAACAGGGGCCGTTGGGATTTGGCAACATTTTGGTAGCCCGACTAGGTGTAAGCCCCAAATGTGTAATCCGAGTTTCATAAATGGTTTGCAATTCGCTTCATTTACAATTGCAACCCCTTATTTTGCGCACTTTAAAGTGGAAAAAAGTGAAGAATTTTTGACACCTGATCCCAACGGTTCCTGTTCTGCGATTTTACCTCAGTTTTAACATCAAAAATAAATTACCATTCTCAATAATGCTCTCAAAATTTATAAGCTTTTTTTCTAAATTTTCCATACTATTTAAGTCAATTAATGTTTTTATTAATCTTTTGATGGATGAATTTTAAATTTACTTTGATAATATAATGAAAACAATAAACGAATACTTCAGTATAACTTCCTTTTTTCTCTCCTATTATTTATTCAACTCTTGGCAGTAAAAAAAAAAGATTGGCGACATAGAAGCGTTAAAATCTGCCAAACAAGCGAATCATTGCCAATTTGACCACAAACAGAGTCACTTAAAAAGGAACCAACCTCTATTTTCTTAAACAATGGAAAATAATTGGTGTACAATGGGCAAAATAAGTGAATGGACCTACCTGAACACGAGGCGTGGATGACCAGAAGAAGAATTTGAATGACGTGGCACTCCAGATGAACTCCCTTCCGCATAATTTTCCTGACCAATCAAATCTTCAGATGGTGCGTCCGACCGTCACACGGAGATCTGCAGAAAACAATGAAACACAGTTAATTACAGTTAATTAAAAAGTTCTTATAGCATCAATATCATTTCAATTGAATCCTTAAACTTTCCATAATCAAGATTAATGACAGCCCTTTTGTTGATTTATATATAAAATAAACTTGAATGGCATCAGTTCGGAATTGTTAATTATCGTCGGCATTTTAAACTTATTATTTGCTTTAAAATTTCGTTGGAAAATAAACAATAGATCGATATCTTTATTATTGCTCTTTATTAATAAACTTGTTATTGGATCATTAAAAAAGTAATATTATTAAACTACTTATTAAAATAGTTAGTATTTTTACTGCAAAATAAGTGGCATAATTAATAAAATAGGAAATAAATGTCAAAAAAATGAGAGATACTTTCTCAACAAAACATGAATATTTTATTATATATAATAATAAGAAAGAAGAAAATAAGAAACTTTCCTTTTCTTTTATATTTTATTAATTAGGTCACTTATTTTACAGTAGAAATTTTAACCATTTGAATTATTCGTTTATTAATATTTCTTTTTTTTTTTAAAATGATTTTTAATAAGAGTTTTTAGACAAATTACGAAATAAAAGACCGTGAGGATATAGCGACATTTTTGTGATTTTAACTGGGCAATAAGTTTCCAAATGTAGTAATCCGTGTTTTTTATACTGTCTTGCAATTTTCTTCACTTACATTTGCAAACCGTTACTTGCCGCACTTCGGCGAAAAGATTTTTGACGACAAATCACAACGGCCCCTATTCTGCGATTTTGCAGAGTATTTCTATCCGTAAAGAGCAAAATTAAAGGCATCTATTCATCGTTTATTTTCCAATGAAATTTTAAAGTAAAGAATAATTTTAATGATGCAGACAATAACTAGACACTATTCCAAATTGATACCATTCAGGTTGTATATATGCGTATATATATAATCAGTTAATCTTTTTTACAAGTCAGAATATAGCAAACAAAGCCAATCGATAAAATGTTATTTTGGCAACTCCTATGTTTTCTGCTTTTCGTAAAAGCTGTTTTTTAAATTACTACATTGTTAAATTCGATACATGTTAACAAATAATAGCGCCTATTTATTTACTGTGCTAACTACAAATTTCATTATGAGACATGTAAATTTTAGGAAGAAATTATTCGAATATAACAAAATAAATGCTTTAATTTTTCAATAATAATATTACTTAACGATATGTTTTTATAAAAATAAGTAATTTGCTTTATTTTGGTTATATATACTTGAAATGGTAGATCACTCTGTTTATGTTAAATAAACTAAGCGGATTTTCTTGAAATATTTCTTAATATCAATTATTAACCATTTTTTTTATATTTTCTCTCTATTGTTATAAAAAGACATATTATTATATTAACCAAAAATCATCACGTAAGCAACGATGCTTCATACTTGAAACAAAACAAATTAAGAATTAAGTATTTTATAGGATTGTTTTTAACAAATTTTACATTGAACTCTTATATATTAAAATGCTTTTACTTCGTAATAATTCTCAAGGTTTTTTTATAGAAATAAATAAGTCAGATTTTTGATAAGCATTACATTTATAGTAAAATAGAAGCTTAAAATTCATTTTACGTATTTTCAAAATGTTATTTAAAAAGAAAACATTAAGTATTTTTTTTTACTCATTAATTTGTATTCTGTAAAAACTCATTGATGCGGCCTGAATCGTATGATAAAATTAAGAAATACATTTTTATTCTGTATAATTATAAATAAAATGTACAATTTAATAAACATAAGAGAAAAAATTACAACTAATACATTCATATTTAATGACTTTTAAGGTATTTAGAATTTTCTTTCTTTTTTAATTTCTTATAATCGAAAGCGAAAAATCAAAGTATTAAATTACAAAATGCGTAAAATATTTGTTTATACTGAAAGAATAAGATTTTCTAGTTTTAGTAAAATGTAGTTTAATAAATAATTTTGTTTTGTAACGAATAGAACATTTTTTACAAATAGAAAATAATAAATCCATGACAAAAATAATTTTTCAGTTTAGTTTTTACTTTTATTAGAATTGAATAGAAAATGCTAGTAAACTAATTTAAAGAGAAAATTAGGAAATCCATTTAAAAAAATAATTAATTATAAAATAAATTTAATTTTGAGGGACACAAATTTCTTTATGTATCCTTTCGTTATGTTTTTTTTAAATTAAAAATATAATTTTAAAAGTTATCAGTTTAAAAATATTTTTCATTTGTAACTAATGTAATATTATTTTTATTTTCCGTTCAATTATTTCTGGTATTTCGATCATAATTTTTTGGAAATGGCAACGCATCTAATTTCTCAAAAAATTTTTAAGAATTCAAGAATATTTCTTACGCCATTTTTAAGAATAAATATATATTTTTAAACAATTATTCGTAAAAGAACATTATTCCTAACTATATTATCATTCTTTTGAGTTGCAATTCTGTTTCAAAAATATTTTCAAAATGACTATGCAGAATATTAGTTTGGAATGCCATTATCATTACTATTATTGTTAAAGTAAAATAAAAATTTCATTCTTATACTTTTCATTTAATAATGTCTAAATAATAAAGGTCATATTTATAATTAAATATTTCATAATTATTTAAATACATGAAATTCATTGAAATAATCAATCTAACAATAATAATCAATACTCAATCATCAATAACCATCAATACTCAATCAATCAATAATCATCAATAATCAATCAATCCATCAAGTCTAAGAAGAAATAACTTGAAAAAAAGGTTGTTGACAAAAATTGAAAACATAAAAAAATCTAATATTTTCATAAATTAAAGACCATTATGGCATCGTAATAATCTGTTTGAGACCTGCCATGATGTATTTTTAAAAACAAATTTATCCATTATGTTTGACAAGGTTAACTATACTAATTAATATTAAAGAAATATTTTTTTATATCTTTCGCAAAAGTAAAACCTTCAAAGTATGTTTTTCTTTTTATATTTTAATATAAAGAATAAAGAAAAAGGGTAAAAAATATATACACAATTTTGAAACGCGATATAATATTAATATTTATTATTTTCACAAATAAAAAATTCAAATGAAAAGTAGAATAAAATATATAAAAGCACTTATAAAAGATGTTCAGTTTATCTTAAAGACAATTATTTCATTTATAACAGTTAAATTACTCAAAAATAATTTAGATGTGATATAAATTCCTTTACATCCGGACATAAACATAATTCCTTGATATAATTTTATAGTGTACATAGACTAATATTTATATTACAGTCTACGAATGTTTAGTTTACGTAAAAAAACATTAAATAAATAAAATCACTTATTATGTACTATAAACTAAGTTACATTATAAAAGAAAATTTACAATATATAACTCAATATATTGGAATAAAATAAATCTGAACTTATCTATAAATCTTTCCTTTGGAGAAAAATATGTCTGGGTAAAGTATAAAATATTATTGATTTAACGATATATGCTTATGTAAAAAAAATATCTTGCCCATATATTAAAATATATAATGGACTTGGTCGATATACGGGTTACCCATAAGATTTAGAATTTAATGTAAGAATAAAATGTTTAACAACAATTTAAAAAAATATATAATAACTATAGAATTTCAAACGATTTTCTTTTCTTCTAAAAATCTCGTTTTTCACTTTGAAACAAAATTGTTTTTGCTTTCACCAGACGATCTTTAGAACGATTTTACATTTTTCTTCTGAATAAATACTTTTTTTATTAAATTATTTAATAGTTTCTAAATCATGTTGTTTAAGTTCTATTTTATCTAGATGTTTAGTTATTTATGACATATATAATATTACAACAACTGGCATTTTCAAATTAATACCTGATTAATGATCTTTATAAAATTTAAATTACCATTTTTTTCAGAACTAATTCGTAGCTACTCTTTCAAAGAAGAAAAATATAAATGAATATAACTAACTCCCTGATATTATAGTCCATGCTGGACCATGGATATTTGCTTACTGGCAGATTCTGAAACAAGATGCTCTTCATTTTAAGTGATAGCGATCAGCCTCTATTTAAACTGGATCTCTTCGGAAAAAAAAATAAAAGCAACATCCAAAACGTAAGGATACGAAACTCATTCGGAAATTTATTTATTACAAGGTAAATGAATGTCTCTCGCGCTCGGTGCCAAAGGTATCGGGTTCGAGTCGCGGCAGTGCCATTGATGTTTGTAGTGGTTCGGATTCCTCTTGGAAACCGTAGGTCCCGGTCTATGCAATTCAGAGCGTTGGCTAACAACCCTAAAACATAAAAAAGAAAAAGATCTGTTATCTCAAAATCTGCCAGAAGGCAGATGGCCTTTCTCACCATGAAGCTGTTGAGCCGAGAGGAGATTGATTTTGGTTTTTGGTTTGTCGCTGACGTTCATATTTTGCCCGCTTTGGTTAATTAGATATACTGTTTAACATGGATTCGAACAACTAAAAAACATCTATGTGCCAATGAAGATAACAAAGAAATGAAATGTATTAAATGTAAATTAAAGATTTATTAAAATTATTGAAATTCTCACCCCAACTTTAGTATCAGTGATCATATATTTTGACCTGTTTTGTTACGGTAATGCTTTACACAAAAAAAAACATATTGCTATAAATTTAAACATAATTTCATGTACGATAAACTTTTCGCAATAAATCAAAATAGAGGCATCAATAACTCAAAAATTCTCATTAACGTAAATGTTTCTGCTAATGGCGTTTTGGAAGAAGAGAAAAGTCTTTCTTCCGATCTAACACTTCTAAATAATCTACACAGTCGTGGAAAACGCGTAGCAATCTTTTTCCCCCAAAACAAAATAAAAAAACCAAACAACAGCAATAATCCTTTCAAAAACGCAAGATCCAAACTCATTCGAGAACTTTAACGAATATTGTCAGACGTATAAACTTAGTCTCATTAAAAGGTAAAGGAAATCACTGTTGTGTCAGATCGCTTTGTTGCTGCGACAGAGATGAAAGTCACTTTAAATTTTTGATGCTGATTCTCAAGTTCGGGAAAATCTTTGAGAGCCAGAGATGCGTGTTTCTTTTTTTTTCTTCCCCATCTTCTCAGAGAATGGAAATGATTTGTTCAAGAGCTGGAAGGTTTTGATACGCGGATGTTTTAAGACTGTGGAGTAGTTCTGTGCAGAAAAGGGCACCTAGAAAATAATCTTTTAATGTTTACCGGTTTTCAGGAAGACAAAAGGTGGTTCAAGACCACTTTGGAAACTTTGTTGATGTTCCTCTTAAATGATGGCCTGGTGTAGTTTATGAACTGTCTTTTTGCGAATGTGAGATGGAAAACCTTGCGATTGCATTAATGAGTAGTATAAAATATTACATGATTCTGCGGAATATTTTTAAATGAATCATTTGTAAATAAGTTTTACAAGTATTTTAAATTTGATCATGATAAGAATTGTTGTTTTTTTTTCCAAAATATGAAATCATAATTTGTTTCGGAAAATAATAATTTCCATATTTTATCATTTTAATGAGCAAATTATACTTGAATCGATATATTAGAAATGGAAGTTTTTATATATGATGTTTTCGTTTATAATGAAAAATTTTTAAACTGTAAGGTAAAGGAATGGTGAAAATTACATGTTTAAAATTACATTTCAAGCTATCAAAGAACTTAATCTATAACACAATACCATGCTCATGGCATATAAATCACTTTCATTACAAGTAAGTATTCCTTTATTTAAAGTAGATTGAAATAATGGAGACTGATGACCGAGGGAGTAGTGCTAAGGTGCTCAGTTTGCAAGGTTCCAATTCGAGTCCAGGGTGGTGCCATGAATGCTTTTAGTATTTCTCTTCGAATCCACTTTAAACAGTAGGACCTGGTCTAATGACTGTAGGGCATGATGCTAGGACTGTCAACCCTACCATAAAAAAAAACATCTTCTTACTTTACGCTTCTGTACTTATAAAGGAAAGTAATATTAATTAATTTAGTTACTCTGCACGTTACCCTTTCATCAGTAATCTTTGTTTTTTTCATAGACTTTGGAAAGTGAGAGAATTTTAAAACATTGGTATTACAAGTGTTTATAGAAATTAGTAAAACAAGTAACTTTTTATAAACGTTGGTAAATATGCACCTTTAGGCTAATTAGACCGGAAACTATAGTTTAACATGGATTCTGAATCACTAGCAAATATCTATTCGCCAATGATGGCGAAGGAGAAATGAATAGTATTCATTTACAATTTAGAGATATATTATGAGATTATTATAATTTTCCAAAACAATTTTTAGTATTCATGAACAGATATTTTGACATATTTAGATGCATTATTAACCGACCAAACAAAAGATTTTAACTTGAGAATTGATTTTTAGCAACACAATAGAATATGACTTAATTAAAAATTGACATAATGACAATGATTTCAAAATTCACTAAAGAAATTTACCTTTTAAAATTAATACGTATTAAACATTTTCTATTACAAATAAAACTGTAAAGCATATGTTAGAAATTTAAACAGAATTTCATACATGATAAACTCTTCGCGATCATTCACCCAGAACATCATAACTCAAAAATTCTCATTAACGTAAATATTACTGCTAATGGCTTTAGAAGAAGAAAGAAAAAGTTTTTCTTTTCAAATATAACACGACAAATAATCTAAACGGTCATTGGGAAAACGCGTAAGATCTTCCCAGAAACAAAATAAATAAAAAAACTTAACAACAACAACAACAACGGCCCTTTCAAAGCACAGGATCCAAAACTCACTCGAGAACTTTAACGAATAATGTCAGACGTGAACTTAACGTCGCGTCTCATTAAAAGGTAAAGAAATTATATTTATTGTCGAATCAAGCATTTAACGACAGAGATGAAAGTCACTTTAAATTCTCGATGTTGATTCTCAAGTTTGGGAAAGTCTTTGAGAGCCAGAGATGCGTGTTTCTTTTTTTTCTTTCCCATCTTCTCAGAGAATGGAAATGATTTGTTCAAGAGCTAAAAGATTTTGATATGCGGAGGTTCTAAAACCCTGAGTAGCTTTGGGCATGAAAGATGGCATCTAGAAAAATAATCTTTAATGTTTTCCGGTTTCCAGGAAGACAGAAAAGGAGGTTCAAGACCACTTTTGGAAACTTTGTTTATGTTCCTCTTAAAATGGTGGCTTGGTGTAGTAATTTGTTAACGGTTCTTTTCTGCGGAATTTGAGTTGGACAAATCTTACAGTTTCCATTAATGAGTTGCATAAAATATAAAATGATTCAACGGAATATTTTAAATGAATCACTTGTAAATAAGTTTACAAGTATTTCAATTTTGTTTCTTGATAAGAATTTTTTTTTTCTTCAAAAACATGGAATTATAATTTGCTTTTGAGAAATAATAATTTAATATTTTATTTGTTTAATAAACAAATTAAACTAGAATACTACATTAGAAATGAAAGTTTTTATCTATAATTGTTTTTATCCATAATTGTTTTTATCCATAATTGTTTTATTCAGAATTATTTAGTTTTTAATCATAATTGCTTTATTCATAATTATTTAGTTTTTAATCCATGTTTGTTTTCAATTCTATAATAAACTGTTAGATGAATTGTCAAATTACATATTTAAACCCCACTTCATGTTATCAATCAACTGAATCTATAACATAATAGAATGTTAATGGTATAAAAACAACTTTATTAGAATTATATGTATAATCTTATTACAAATACACTCAAGAAACAAAACATTGTTACCAACCTTACAAAGGCAAAGGTTGTGTATTTTTTGGTGTGCCTGGGGACAGGATCCCCTATCTCCATTTGCATAATTAGTAAAAATAAAAATATTTAACTTAAAAAGAGAAAAAACATAAGAGTGTATTTAAAGTGTAAGAAATGTGTGTAACTAAAGTGTAGAAATTAGGATGAGCCATAGCCCAACCTTACATTTTGCAACGAACTCGCCTGGATGACGTGGAAGGCACTTGATCAGGTGGAAGAGGTATTTAACTGGTATTAAGTGGTGGTATTAATCCATGTCAAGGCGGGTTGAAGCTGTGTTGCGCGCCAAAGGTTGGCCAACTCGTTATTGACAGGTGGTCATAATCTTTCGGCCCTTGAGTGTAGTTTGAAAGAAAACAGCATTATCGGTGAGTTGCTAGCGCTCTGGTGCTCGGTGCACAAGGTTCGAGACCCGGCATTGAAATGGATGTTTCATGTGTTTATATATGCAATATGACTGTGTGAGTTGGACGTAAGGTTGACATCGCTACCCCATAAAAAAAAAACATCTCCTGTCTCGAAATCAGCTTACGCGTTGAGCCAATAAAGATTGGTTTGGTTGGGCGCAATATGATCCTTTTTTGCACCGTTTGGGCAAATTAATACAGGGCCTACAGAATAACGTGAAGAACCACCAGCATACATTCATGAACCAATGAAGAAGAAGAAGAAATGAATTTTATTCATTGCCAAAATTAAAGGTTTATTAACAGAATATTGAAATTCTCCAAACCAATTTTAGTATCGGTGAACAAATATTTTGACCTCTTTAGCTTACATTATCAACACATCAAACAAAGATTTTATTTTTGGGATTATTTTTTTTTTTGTAGAACATTGTAAAATGTCTTAGACTAAAAAATTGACAAGAATTTCAAAATTTACTCTAAAACACTTACAGTTTAATATTCAAATGTATTAAACATTTTCTATTACAAATTGAACAGTAAAATATATGTTAGAAATTAAAAGAGAATTTCATACACGATAAACATTTCGTGATAATCCACCCAAAACATCATCATTCAAAAATTCTTATTAACATAAATGTTACTGCTAATGGCTTTAGAAGAAGAAAGAAAAGGTCTTTCTTCCAATATATAACTTTGTGCATGGAAGAGGGCATCTAGAAAAATAATCTTTAATGTTTTCCGGTTTCCAGGAAAACAGAAAGGAGGTTCAAGACCACTTTTGAAACTTTGTTGATATTGCTCTTAAAATGGAGGCCTGGTGTAGTTTGTTAACGGTCTTTTCTGCGGAATGTGAGACGGAAAATCTTGCAGCTGCATTAATGAGTCGCATAAAATATTAAATGATTCGACGGAATATTTTAAATGAATCACTTGTAAATAAGTTAACAAGTATCAAAATTTTTAGCTTGATAATATTGTTGTTTTCTTCAAAAATATGCAATCGTTATTTATTCTGGAATATTAACTTCATATTGTATCAGTTTAATAAACAAGTTATACTTAAATCAATATATTAGAAACTAATGTTTTTATACATAATTGTTTTTCGTTTATAAATAAAAATATTTAAACTTTTAAACAGTTTAATTGTCGAAATGACAATAAAACTATTACAAATTATCAAACAAATTAATATCTTATCATCAATGCCGTATTCATGGCATAAAACCACCTTTTTACAAATATGTGTATAATTTTATTACATGTAGATTTGAAGAATGAGGCCTGAAGACCGAATGACTAGTGCTCTGGTGATCGGGCGGCCTGAGGATCAGTTGGCTAGTAGTCTGCTTTGGTACCACAGGCTTCAAGTTCGTATTTTGACGTTGACATGAATGTTTTTAGGGTTCAGAATCCCTGTTTTACAGTAAGTCCCCTGTCCTAATTAGCCTACAGTGGACAAAAAGGATCATAGAGCGGCAAACCAAACCACACAAATCTGGTGCTTGAAGAAACAGGGTTTGATTGCCGGGGTGAATGGATGTTTTAGTGGTTCGAAATCCACTTTAAACAGTGGGGCCTAGTCTAATACGACTGTTGGGCGTTGGTCTGACAATATTATCCCGTAAAAGAATGTCTCGAATGTAACAGTAGGCAGGCGGCCTTGGCCGACCATTGTGTTGTCGTGCCCATGAAAAAAAAAAAATTAATTGTATTCATTACCAAATTAAAGATATTTTACGAGGCTAATGAAATTTTCCATACCAATTTTAGCGGCAGTGACCACATATTGTAACGTGTTAGTTAAATAATAAAAAAAACCAAAAATATTTTTAACTTAGGAATTGATTTTTAGCAGCACATTGGGAAATATCTTGGGTTAAAAATATTGTTTTAGTGACAATAATTTTAAAATTTAATAAAAAAGATTTAAATAAATTAACATTAACATTTATTATTATTGCATATTTTGAAGAAAACAACAATTATCTTGATCAAAATTTGAAATACTTCTATACTTATATACAAATGATTCATTTAAAATACTCCTTCAGTATTAAACATTTATTATGTCAGAATTAAACATGTCATGATTAAACATTTATTATGTCAGAATTAAACAATTATTATGTCAGAATTAAACAATTATTATGTCAGAATTAAACAATTATTATTTCAGAATTAAACATTTTCTATTGCAAATTGAACTATAAAACATGTGTTAGAAGTTTAAACAGAATTTCATACGCGATAATTCAACCAGTACATCAATATCATAACTAAAAATTTCTCATTAACTTAAATGTTACTGCTAATGGCGTTAGAAGAAGAAAGAAAAAGTCTTTTACAAATAAATAAAATGAGCAACAGCAACAACATAAGATTGAAAGAATAGATCTCCTTTCATCTGTAGCGTCCTGGTGGCCAAGTGGCTAGCGCTCTGACCCATGGTTTCACAGGTTTCAGGTTCGAATTCTGACGACGGCATGAATGTTTGCTAGTGAATAGGAATCCACATTAGACTATAGATCCCGGTCTAATTAGCCTACAAAAGCACAAACTGACTGTACAGCGACAAGCCAAACCTTTAATCTGTGCATTCCTTGTTTTGATACTCATTGGAAAGTTACGTAAAAATAGACTACTTTTTTAGGATTTTATCGAAATAATAAATTAATATTTATAATTGCGAAGTATAACGCACAAATTGCAGTATATCAAGATTTATGTTAGTATATTAACAGCAATTTCTTAGAATCTGGTTGCTTATTTGTCACACGGAAACTGTCACACACACTGGTGAGCTAATATTATTCTTTGTTTGATAAATAATTTAACATTATTATAACAGTGTATTAATTTAAAAGGCAGCTTTTGTTGTAATGTGATGTATTTTAACTTGCTTTAACTGTAATGGTACAAAAGTCAATCAAGTAATTTAAAACCAGGATGCGTTTGAAAAAAAAAATCGCCAAATATAACAAGCCCCGCCAAATGTCATTCCGTTTTCCTTTCGTTTTGAAAAATACCATTAGGACAATGATTCGGGCAGAGCAGTTGGCTAAACAGATTACGATCCGTTCGTCTCGGCAGCCTTATTCTTGGCAGACGTGACTTCTGTGGGGATTCGGTTGGACAAGGGAAATCGAAACATCCAATTTCTAGTTGCACATTGCCACAAACTGAAGGTGATCGAAAATAAGACTCAACTTCACTCAATGGACTTGCCACTCTGTTTTTTTTTTTTTTTTGGTTTGGAATGATACGTGATCTAGATTGTCTGGTTCAGGACTGGTTAAAAGCAAAACGTGTTGTTGAATCAGTCTCAAGACATATGCTTTCAGAATTAGTAAATTCAATAAAATGTCGTTAAATCATTACTTAACGTAGATGATAATTCGCTGACCTAAAACTGAATCTTTATCTGTCAGTTCTAAATAATAGTTGTATATATTGTAACGCTTTTATAAACCTTTAATTTAAAATCATAATTTATAACATGCATTATTTGTCAAAGGAATAGTAAATTTCGAAATCATTATCTTTGATTTTACATTTATTATTTGACATATCCTGTGAGCATGTAGTAAAGTAATAAACGAAATTTAATGCATAAATTCAAATAGGCGACTCATCATGAATATAACTATTATTGAAATTATTTTATAAATATTTATTCACATATCATAATTTATTGTATGTAATACTTTTATCAACGGAATTGTAACTTAAATTTAATAGTAATAGTTAAATTAAATAATAATAGTAATGGTTATTTTTTGCACTCTTTAGACAGGGACATACAGTTTAGCGAGTCTTCCGAATTAATAACTAACATCCATGACATCGCCATATTCGAACCCGAAGCATGTGATACCAAAAGCCAGAGTGCTGGCCAATTGATTAACAGGTCGCTGCAAATTACTGAAGAATAGTTTTCAGTTTGAAATTTTTCAATGAATGGAATTTTTAAAATTCATAAAGAAATTTACATCTTAGACGAAAATAATATATTTAACTAATAAAAAATATTAAATTATTAAAATAATATTACGTAAAAAGTAAAATACAACTTTATTACTAATCATTACATTTTTGCAAAATACCAATTATAAATATCTTTTTTACCTTTCATCAAAGGAAATTTTTAAATTCAATTCAAGTCATATTTAATATAAATATTCAGAATCTAAAATATAATTTTAAATGTTCAACTTACTTTTTTTAAAATTTTAATAACAAAAATTTCTAATTCCATTTAATGGTTAAAGATAAATATTAATTAAAGAAATTATGCAAATATTTAAATAATATGTAATATAAATATTCAGAATTTGAATACATTTTAAACGAAAATGATAATATAAAATATAAATGTTTGTAAAAATAATGTTAAGTTTTTTTTTTTTTTTTTTTTATTTTAACAAAAATTTCTAATTTCTTTTAATGGTTAAATATAAATATTAATTAAACAAAATTTGCAAATATTTAATTCATATGAATTATAAATATTTTGAATTTTAATACATTTTATCCAAAACGATAATCTAAAATAAAACTATTAATAAAAAATATTAAATATTCAGCTTATTTTTTATTTAAATTTTAAAAACAAAAATTTCTAATTCCTTTTAATGGTTAAAGATAAATATTAATTAAAGAAAACATAAAAATATTTTAATCTTAAGGTACTAAGTAAATCTTCTGAATTTTGCATACATATTTACATACCTCTATTGTAAGCTACATCAATATTATTTTGCCTTCTTAAAACAAAAAAATGAAAATTATAAAAAAACATTAATTGAATTTATTTATCTGTGCATACTATGTTTCTAGCACACAAAAAAAGCATTACTAATTAGTCCTGTTGACATTCTTTAAAATGATTGGGAGTATTTACTATATAATATTATTTTTAATTATATTTTATAAATTTTTTTGAAAGATAATTTAATTATATTTTATAAATTTTTTTTTCTTTTCTTTTGTATTTTATTTATCAAGCTTTTAAATATTTCTTTGTAATTATAAAAACATTTAATTTTATTGCTTTTAAAATTCCTGTGCTAAAATGGTTAGAATATTGGAACATTAATTTTTAAATAAAATAAATATTTACTTTTAATCTTTTGAATTCATTTACTTTTAAAAACTTATATTTAAATGTATGCATATGCATTTTTAAAACTGATATCTGTAAATAACAGTTTTGTTTTTGTTTGTCATCATAGCTATCTTGTTCTCTCCTGATTTCTTTTTATAATTTATTGCAAACACTGCAGTTGAATAAAACAAGGTATTTTTAATTAGGTACTTCAGAAATTTAAATTTAATCTAAGCTTCGTTTTGATTTTTAAGTATTTTAGTTAGTAATAATAAAATTTTAATTTTTCAAAAAAAAAAAGTAATTTCTTCAAATATGCAAAAGGCAAAAAAATGTAACAAATTTATTTTTGAAGCTTACTTAAACTTTTAAAGAACTTGCATGATTTGATTTTCTGTATGAAAAGATTTTAAGTTCATAAATTCATATAAATAAGTTGATAATTCATTATATTCACCGAAAATTAATAAATCCTTAGCTTTTTTTAATTAATGTGTGTTTCTATACTATATAAAGATGTAGCATTTTTTTTTTTTTTTAGAAAATTAAACTATGATAGTTAAATTGAGTCGATGTACTCCTACATTATTTTTTACTAGCTGAATTACCTGCTTATTTTTCATCTGAAAACAAATAATTAAATGAAGAGAAAACAAAATACATTAATTAGATTTTAATTATTAGATTTAGATTTTAGATTAAATTAGATATTTAACCAGTAACTGTGTAGGTAATAGGAGGTGCTGTCACTTAAGCGATAAAAAATTTGAAAAATCTACCTAGATTTTGAACACTTCAAAGTGGATATGTACTACCAAAATTCATGTGTATTAAACATTTTCTATTAAAAACTGAACAGTATAACATGTGTTAAAAATTTAAACATAATTTTATCCACGATACACTTTTTGGCGATAATTCACTCAAAACATCATAATTCAAAAATTCTCATTAAAGTAAATGTTATTACTAATGTCTTTAGAAAAAAGAAAGAAAAAGTCTTCCTTCCAATATAACACTTCAAATAATCTAAACGGTCATTGGGAAAACACGTAAAATATTTTCCCCAAAAACAAAATAAAATAAAAAAAAAAAAAAAAACAATTACAACAACAAACCTTTCAAAACACGGGATCCAAAACTCACTCAAGAACTTTAACGCATATTGTCAGACGTAAACTTAACGTCGCGTCTCATTAGAAGGTAAAGAAATTACATTTATTGTCGAATCAAGCATTTAACGACAGAGATGAAAGCCACTTTAAATATTCGATGTTGATTCTCAAGTTTGGGAAAGTCTTTGAGAGCCAGAGATGCGTGTTTCTTTTTTTTATTCCCATCTTCTCAGAGAATGGAAATGATTTGTTCAAGAGCTAGAAGGTTTTGATACGCGGATGTTCTAAAACTGTGAGGAGCTCTGTGCATGAAAGAGGGCACCTAGAAAAATATTCTTTAATGTTTACCGGTTTCCCGGAAGATAGAAAAGGCGTTTCAAGACCACTTTTGGAAACTTTGTTGATGTTCCTCTTCAAATGATGGCCTGGTGTATTAGTTTGTTAATAGTCTTTTCTGTGGAATGTGAGATGGAAAAATCTTGCAATTGCAATAATGAGTCGCATAAAATATTAAATGATTCGACGGAATATTTTAAATGAATGACTTGTAAATAAGTTTACAAGTACCTAAATTTTGATCATGATAAAAATTGTTATTTTCTTCAAAAATATGAATTGTAATTTGTTTTCGGGAAATAATATTTTCATATTTTGTTAATTTAATGAACAAGTTGTACTTGAATGAATATATTAGAAATAAAAGTTTCTATTCATAGATGTTTTTCGTTTATAAAAAAAAAAATATTAGAAATATTATATAAATGAATTGTCAAATTTACAAGATTAAATCACGCTTTAAGTTATCAAACAACTGGATCTATAACACAACAGCATGTTAAGCTTTATAAAAAGACTTTTATTACAATAATCTTCATAATATTCTTACAAGTAGACTGAACCAATGGAGACAGATGACCGAGTGACTAGCGTTCCAGCGTTCGATGCCACATGATTCGATTCCTGGTGGTAACGTGGATGTTTTGTTGTTCGGAATCAATTTAAGCTGCAGGTGCGAGTATAATATGACTGTAAATCGTTAGAATTAGGGCTGACAACAATACCACTTAAAAAAAATTTTCTGTCTCCAAATCTGACTGTAGGCATTCGTTCTCGGCCCACCATGGGGCTGTTCGGCCAATGAATATGGGTTTGCTTTGCCGCTCTAATGTTCCTTTTTGCACACTTTGAGGTAAATAGACCAGCACCTACATTTTAACGTGGAATCCAAATCATTAAAAGCATCCATACTCCAATAAAAGAAGAAGAAGAAATGAATTGTATCCATTTGCAAAATAAAAATTTATTTATATATTATTGAATTAGTCCAAACTAATGTTACCATCTGAGAACAAATATTGTGACATGTTTAGCTGCATTATTAATACAATAAAAAAGATTTTTTAGCAGCACTTGTCATAGGCTAAAAAATTGTCTTAGTGACAAGGATTTCGAAATTTCCAAAAAAATATGTACAATTTAAAATTCGTATGTATTAAACATTTTCTATTACAAATTGAATTGTAAAATATATGTTAGAAATTAAAAAAGAGTATTTCATGCACGATAAACTTTTTCGCGTTATTTACGCAGAACATTATAACTTAAAATTTCTCATTAACGTAAATGTCACTATTAATAGCTTTAGAAGAAATAAAAGTCTTTCTTTCAATATAACACTAAATAATCTAAACGGTCATTGGCAAAAAGCGTAAGATCAATTTCCAAAAAGCAAAATAAAATTAAATAAACAACAACAACAAACCTTTCAAAACACATGATCCAAAACTCACTCGAGAAATTTAACGAATATTGTCAGACGTAAACTTAACGTCGCATCTCAATAGAAGGTAAACAAATTACATTTATTGTCGAATCAAGCATTTAACGACAGAGATGAAAGTCACTTTAAATTTAGATGTTGATTCTCAAGTTTGGGAAAGTCTTTGAGAGCCAGAGATGCGTGTTTCTTTTTCTTCCCCATCTTCTCAGAGAATGGAAATGATTTGTTCATGAGCTAGAATGTTTTGATATGCGGATGTTCTAAAACTGTGAGTAGATTTGTGCATGAAAGAGGGCATCTAGAAAAAATAATCTTTAATGTTTTCCGGTTTCAGGAAGGGCAGAAAGGAGGTGCAAGACCACTTTTGGAAACTTTGTTGATGTTCCTCTGCAAATGATGGACTGGTGTAGTTTGTTAACGGTCTTATCTGCGGAATGTGAGATGGAAAAATCTTGCAATTGCATTAATGAATCGCATAAAATATTAAATGATTCGACGTAATATTTCAAATGAATCACTTGTTAATAAGTTTACAAGTATTTCAAATTTTGATTGTGATAATGATTATTATTGTTTTCTTTTCAAAAATATGTAATCATAATTTGGTTTCTGGAAAAAAAAAAATTCATATTTTATCTGCTTAATGAACAAGTTATACTTGAATCAAAATATTAGAAATTAATTT
>BPLR01005808.1:0-54798 GCA_021605095.1 Caerostris extrusa | reverse complement strand
TCGAATAAATTATATCACCTTTTCTGAGTTCAAGAATGAAAGGGAAATATATCTGGGCTATAGCAATATCAAGTCAACGCTTCATTTTAAAACCCATCCATAAATTAACAATCTGTCTTGGAATGTGTTCCTTGGTATACGGTTTCGTGCCATGCAAAACAGCATTGGATTAATGGTGTTGTCAATTTTGAGTTGCTGTTCGGTGGATTTCGCTGCAAATTATTATCAACCAGATTTATTGAGTTGGATTTTAATATACAGTTTGCTTTTTTATAATTAAATAAATCCTCTTAAGTAACCTGCTCATTAATGTTTTCGGTTTAATAAAGTTGGCACTAAATTTGCAAGAAAGTAAAATCCGGATCTAATCTGTTGTAGCTATGGAAAACGGTTCAATTTCATAATCCATCCGTAATAAAGGCATGTGTTTTGGAATTTATCTTTTGATGTGCTGTTTGCATTTCTTGTTAATCATTTAAACCTAAATGAAATTAAATATTAAATTAATTCTCATGATATTTTGAGTTGATGTGAGATTTCAAGATATGATTTTTTTTTATTTTCGTGAATGACTGTTGAATTTTATTGGTTACACAGCTTGCTTTTACATAAATTAATCCTCTTAAATAACCTGACATTGATGCTTTCGTTTTAATAAAAGATGCGCTACTAGACTTGCATGAAGGAAATTTGGATCTAATATAGTAGCTATCCGTTTACGGTTCAATTTATAAAATATTCGTACTAAGTCTATAATTCGCATCAATTATTTCAAAGTTTTTTTTAATTTATAATTATCGGATTATAGTCAAAAATTACTGATTAATTCTTTTATTTCTTTTAAACCTTTTCCTAAGTACTTATAACATTAACCATGACTTAAAATTGATATTAAAATATCACCAAAGACAAAAAAAAAATTTTGATTAAGAAATTTAACCAAACATAATGTTGCCTTGAATAATGCAGCCATGCCTTAAGTAACAATATATTGAACATTGGGTGTTTATCTGAATTTTAATTTCAATCAGAATTCATGGATTTATTTTCTTGAATATTTGCAGCCAAATGGCGAAACATTAAAACACTTTCAAATTTTTAAATGTTATATATTTTTAATTTCTCGACGAGCAATAGAGTCATAAACACGAAGATTGAAATATAAATAAATGCATCTCCAGTCGCTGAGACTTACGCATAGAAGGAGCAGCGAAATTTGATCATCCAGGCATGTAATTTCTCGAACGCTTCATTAACACGCGCGTCTCAACCTCTTCGACAAAATCCACTTTCCGAAACTCCGGCATCTGATTTAGAAGCTTTACTCTTTTTTCGAATGGGCCCATCTTCTCTGCTGTTAAAATTTTACGGGTCGCATGACTGGCTTTGAGAAACTCGAATTGCGATGTCACCATTTTAATGCTCGTTAAACATAAACAAAAAATTTATGTCCACGCTTGCAGAAAGGAAGAGCATGCCCATAATATAACCCTATGAGCATTAAAGGACAGCTTTGCTCATTTGCGTTGCCTTCGACGATAGAAACTTTTCGAATAAATTATATCACCTTTTCTGAGTTAAAGAATGAAAGGGAAATATATGTGGGCTATACCAATATCAAGTCACCGCTTCATTTTAAAACCCATCCATAATATAACAATCTGTCTTGAAACATGTTTCTTGGTATACAGGTTTCGTGCCATGTAAAACTGCATTTTATTAATGGTGCTGTCAATTTGAGTTATTCGGTAGGTTCTCTGCAAATTATTATCATCTAGCAGTATTGAGTTGGATTCCAATATACAGTTTGCTTTTAATTAAATGAATCCTCTTAAATAGCCAGTCATTCATATTTTCTTTTTAATAAAGATGGCACTAGACTTGCAAGATTGAAATTCGGATCTAACTCTATTAATTGCTATCGATTACGATTTAATTTCATAATTCAGTCGTAATAATACCATCCGGTTTGAAATTTATCTTTTTTGGTGTATGGTTTTGTATTTCGTGATAATCGTGTAAAATTCATTAACCGTCCATGGTGGTACTTGACACTACTCTCATGGTGGGCCAAGGCCAACTGCTTACTGGCAGATTTCAAGATATTAAATGGTTTAGTTTTACTGGTAATGGTTCTTTTTATTGGTTAGAATCTGTAAACTAAGAATTGAATTTCAATCCATACAATGTTTTTAAAATGCGCTACTCAAATTCAAATCTACAATTAATACAACATCCCGTTCACTGCAATACAAAAAATATCTATGAATTTACAATAGATACATAAATTATAAAAAGGATCAATATGTTTTAAAGGACTTATAACTGGTTTTCAGTGCATATTAATACGAACCATATGTTTTAAGAGATTCTTTATTAAATAGAATTATATCAACAGTAAAATCAATATCTTATTATTCTGACACACTTAAAGTGAAATAACTGCAGAACTTGTTTCTGGGAATTATTCCTCTGGAAACGATATTCCTTCCGGCCATTTCTGCAACAACTGTCTCTGTCTAGCAACTTAAACTTTTAATTGCAAACTTTAATTAAATCCAAATTCCATCGTATCTTAGAGACACTTGGATTATTATGTAAACAACTGGTTCTACAATTAATGCAGGATTTTAGCAATTTGTGCTTATGTTTATTACAAAACAAATTCATCAATATTTTGTAAATTTAAAAAAAAGTACTTTTTTCTGATTGCTTACTAAAGTTTTTTTCTTCTTATTGAACTTACAAAACCACTGGTTGTTTAAAATTCTCATTTGTTATATTTTATAATGTTTTAATTATCGAAATAGTAATTATGATACAAAGTAATTACTTCAAAAGTTTATCTAAGAAACATACTATTATTAAGAAATATATCTACGCCATCAAAAAAAGGTTCCAAAGTGTATAAAGAGATGGAGATGCATAAAAGAAAGCGAATTCGGCTGCCAGTGATATTTTTAATCGAAATGACAACATATTTGGCATGAGTTGCACATTAAACCAACTGTAAGGTTCATGTGCTTGATTGTTTCGGTTTTTGATGGAAAAAAAAAAAGCTTCCAAGTCATTCAACACTTGTGACACTGGTAGTGGAAAGACCGTTCACCACGGCAAGGTCATACCAAATTGGACGGGAAAAATCGGTGAACTTTTGATGCCATACCGTTTCAAGTATCTTCAGTTCAATTTTGAACTCATTGTGATGAGTGATCCTTTTTTTACAGCACTTTGAAAGTGGGACTTTAATTATAATCACCTTGTACTTCGTAAAATTTTAAAAAGTACTTTTGTATAAAAAGAAATGACTGAAATATTAACAGTAAAGATTTTAATATTTTCTTACAATTTCCATTTTCTATATTTCTAAAATTGAATATTTTTTTATCCTAATGTCAAGTTTAATTCTATACTTTAAATAAAAAGAACTAAACTCTGTCATAAATTAATTTTAAGAATGAAATATTTTCCTAATTAAAAACAACAGATGCCTTGGACATCTTTAGAGTATTATAAATAAATCCAAATTCAATTCGCGATAATTTTTTAATAAAAACAATGCTTAACAGAATTGCATTAAATCGAGGAAATTTTCTATAGCCCTACCCAATAAACAATGGTCAACAATTAAAAATATATATATTACCAAGAGGTCTTAATTACTTTGGCAATTTAATGATCCAAGCTCGAATTACACATATATTTACTAAGAGCACACAGGAAGGTCTCAGATAGCACGGAATTGAAGAGTTAAAGGAAAGTAAAAACCAATTAACTGGAATGACAAATCCAAATAATTGGTTTTCGAGAATATTTACGAGAAATCAGTACTTTTGTAACGAGCATCATTAAGTTCCGCGTAATTTAGTTAGGATTCAGTTGGAAAAAAAAGTTACCATTATTGTTTTAATTTGAAGTGGATTATTATTTTTTCGATGTAATTAGGTATGTGAAAGGAGCATTTGAATTTTTTTTTCTTTTTGACTCAAGTGAAATTTTTTTTTATTGAAACAGATGATTGGAAAGTATTTCTGTGGATATATAAGTGATATGGTTTTAATATGTGAGTTAATTTCAAAAAAGACTAGAAATAAATATATTTTAGATTGTATTTTGATAATATATATTGGTTTGGTTTGTCGCTCTATGGTCCTTTTGTTCACACTTTAGCCCACTTTACCTTTATAAAAAAAAAATGTATCATATGTAAACTAATCTAATACATCACATGTAATAACTAAATCTAAATCGAAACCTTTATCTATAAAAAGCCTATACCTTAGCTTCACAAACCCCTAAATAAAGCACAACAGATCCTAAAGTCTATCACATATAGCGTATATCGTATCTCTAATAACACTAAAAAGAAAATTATTAGCAGAAATAAATAACTTTAATAATCAAAAAGTCTTCCTGCAACTAAACCTCTATCATATATATCCTAGCCTATATAGTATCTTCAATAACGTACATTAGAAAGAAAATTATCAATCTAACAGATTGAATTTATATAACTTCAATAATCGGAAAGTCTTTCTAAAAGCCAAACCTCTATCACATATATCCTACTCTATCAAAAAGCCTTTATCCTAGCCTCAAAAAAAAATAAATTGTATCACTTGTAACCCAGCCTGTACCTTTTTGATGAAAATATTTTTAAATCGAAACCTTCATATCATAAGCAATAAAAAGCCTGTACCCTAACCTCACAAAACCTAAAAAAGGCAACAGATCCTTAAAGTCTATATGTAACGTATACCAACAACCCTAAAATGTAAATTATTAACATAACTATTTACATCTTAATATCTTTAATAATCAAAAAGTCTTTCTGAAATATATCCTAGCCTTTTATTGTATCTTCAATAACGTACATTAGAAAAAAATTATTAATCTAACAGATTGAATTTATATAACTTTAATAATCGGAAAAAATTTCTAAAGCCAAGCATCTAATACATATATCCTGGCTTTTCAAAAACCTAAAAATGCCTACATTCCAAAACTATGAAAAAACCTAAAAAGGCATACATCCCATCCTGTGAAAGAACCTAAAAAGCATACATCCTACCCTCAAAGAAAGTTTAAAGTGTATCACATGTAACCCAGCATATACCGCAACGAAAATCTTTCTAAATCGAAACCTTTATATCATAGCTTATAAAAACCTATACCCTAGACTAAATAAAGCATAGTAGATCCTAAAGTCTATCACATAACGTATATCGTATCTCTAACAACACTAAAAAGAAAATTATTAACATAATTAATTACATTTAAATAACTTTAATAATCGAAAAAATCGTTCGAAAACCATACATTTAAAGGAAATGCATTGTTAAAAGTATTAAATTTATTAAATTCTCAAGCGTCAAGATGATATAGCTTGATTGATCTAATAACTTTTAACAGTTTTTCTTTTCTCGTAATTTTTAGTGCAAGTTTTTACTGACGCCTTTTAGCTGCAAATTGAATAAATTAGTCCGCGTTGGAAGTAAGCCAATAACTTTAAATTCATGAATTAGATTTTAAACTAAATTGATTCAATCTAGACCATCCAACCAATTTTATTGTCCATCAAGTTGAAACATTAAACCATAGTTTTAAAATATTAAAGAAATGAAAAAAAATAAAAAGAGTGGATGGTTATGCTCAAGTGATTTTAATATTAGCCACTTAGGCGATTCATAATAAAGACTGATTTTCATATGCGACGGCTTCTTTTAATCTAGACTTTTATGATTTTTTTTATCTCGTAGAGTTTTTTTTTTTTTTTTTATTTTTTAGGTTTTAGAAAGTTTTATTTGATTTTATTTTTTCTTATTGGATCAAATAAATTAAATTTTATATTCTGTATTTAAAGTACTCGTGAATAAGCAAGTTTAAATCTTCTTCTTTTAAATTATAACGGATTTTTTTAGCGGGCATTTGTCTAGGTTAGGAATGGATAAAAATGTATCTAACTACATAGATGATTAAATTACGAAATATTGGTATTAGATTGTTTTTTTTAAATATGCCGAACGTGAATTATGATATAATAAAGACTATAAAAGTATATTCTTTATATAGAATATATAAAAGAAGAATTTTTAATATTCCAGTTATATACATTAAAATAATAGTAAAATTTGCTGCATAAATTTTTTATATGCAAAAATGTTAAAACATCAAAAAAAAACCGTTGTTGTATAAAATAATATAAGAATTGAAAAAATTAAATAATATTTTATAACTTATTATGAAAAATATATTGAGAGACAGCAGAATCCTTTAATTTTTTTATATATGTACACTGTACCGGTAAAGAGATATTTTTCCTGAAAAATATTTGAAAAATAAAATTCCATTTACCTAATTGTCAAATGTTGGTATTTTGTCAGTATCAATGGTAGATGACAAATCAGGTGATCGTGATGGCCATAAAAATAGATCCGTCTTTACCATTCCATAATACAGGAAAGGCTTTATTTAGATATATTTGAGTACTTGACTACTAATATGCGAGGTGTTTCACCCTGTTTAAAAACTTCTTGTTCTGTTGAAGGGAGACAAGAAAGTCATGTAGTAAATCTGGTAACGCATACCTAACGAAAATAATGGAAGACTGTAATTATGACTGCTGGCGTTGCCTATTTCACTATTAATCAAATGAAGTTCTCTAGCGTGTGTACATGACATTTCCTGTCTATATGTTTCTATGCAAAACTGCTTTACTTTGTATACCTGATCTACCTTGAAAGTTTGACTAAATTATCTGTATATAGATAAGGTTAAACAAGCAGAAAATTTGTTATAACTAGTAGATTATTTAAAAGTATGACTTTCGTATAATAGTATTCAGGTTAATTTTTTTTGACACGATTAGAAATTTAAAAAATATTATAAATAAAAATGGAACAAAAATGTATTATATTTTTTATAATTAATTAATGATTATTGTTTTTTTTTTAAAGTTTACTAAATGGTCTCATTTTTGAAAAATCAACTGAATGGCATTTTATAGGGGTTTCTTAAAATTATCTAATTAAAATAAAAGTCAGCAAAAAAATTATTAAAAAATGTTATATAAACTTTGAAATGTTATTGTTAATATTCATTTAAAAGAAACATTAAGATAGAAAGCTAAAAATAATATGAATAGAAATAGTTGATGTTATTTGAATATATAAATAAAGATCCTATACAATTAAATAGTTTAAATACTCGATCTTTTCTTTTAATGATTTTAATTATGATTGCATATCTTTTAGAAAAGGTAAAATCTATTTATTACATTCTTTTTAAACAAATTTGAAGTAAAATTAATCAACATGAAACTTTTCAAAACTCTGAATTGTTTTCATGACATAAGTATTCTTTTTTTAGTTAGAATAATGAAAAGTTGTAAATCTTTTCTTTTCTACCAAAGCTCAAGAAATCATAGATGTTTTCCACTTGGAATGATAAGCAATATAATTTGAAATCTTAATCTCTCGATTTAGAATTGTGACCTTTTAAATAATTCCTGGAAAGTACATCTCAGAACATTTTTTTTCATAAGTTTAAATGTTTAAAAGCGTTTAATATGATTTTGATCCTCGGTTTCTGGTTTTGACAGAACTGTTCTTCAACATTTTGTTCCTTCTTTAAAAAAGATTTTGAAATGAGTTTAAAATGTCATATATCTTATTCAGAAATCTATTTTTTACGTTGATATCAATTTCGACATTTGCGTTTTGCATATAAATAGTTTGTTTTAGAGTTATGATAATTATCTCGTTTTCATTTAAAGTTTAATTTTTTTTTTTAAACTCAAAGATGTATTAATAATTTATAGCATACATTAATTCTTTTTGATTTTTTTCTTTACCAAAAAAATTGTGGAAATCGGAATTTAACATTTCATTTTCCTTTATGATACAGCATGTGCATGCGCATGAAAGTAAGGAAAACTTAAGATCTTACAGACAAATAAAAAAATTGTTGGAAGGCCTGCAAATATAGTTTTTAAGCAAAGACATGGAAATAATAAGACAATAAGATAATAAGAGACAATAAGATGCAAATAATAAGACAAAATTTCAATTAACAACCTTCTTGTAAAATGCATTTTATATGCGGTTCAAAAATTTAATAGTTTACAATTTAATAAGTTAAAGGAACCTTCAAATAATCAAAGGACTTTTTTTTTTGCCCTCTGTATTGGAAAATAAAAAGAAATATTAAATATTTAAATTTCATATTTAACAAAGATTAAATATCTCTCTCAAAGATTAATTTTACTCTACATATTTAAGTTTGGGGCTAAATATATGTGAAACATCTTTTTGGTTTTATCGATCGTCTAATTTTTATCTGCATCACAGAATCAATGTCCTACAAAAGGAATTCAATGTTATCAAACTAAAAAATTAATTCACTATTTTAACCCTAGAGAACTTAATTTAAGCTTCAAATTTCATTACTATCATATAGAACTAGTATCTTCCCTATATTCCCAAACAACCAAGGACTTGTTGGAATAAATACTTAGACCTTTTAATACTATTACTATGTTTTGTTTCGTCAGATACAACATATTTATATGCGTAAAATTTTAATCAAGTTGATTACTTACATAACAACTTCCATACAATTCCTCAGGTTGGAGACATAATATGTTTTCTATCATCTACAAGCATCATCGTTACTTTACGCAACTCAGGTTTAATTATTCACAGTCTTCATTAATAATCCATAAATCAGTTTTCGTAATGACAAAGAATCTTGATGCATTACTGTATATTTAATCATTGGAGTTCTGCTGTTCTGTGAATTTCTAAAAGATTCAAACCAACAATGCTTCGTATTCTATTATCATTAAATATTCATTGCCAAGTGTATGTTAGCTTCCGTTTATATATAGTAAATAAAATATTATAGTTTGTGTAAGACTCTTATTATTTAAACCAGGGTTTGAATTGAAACATAATAAGAAAAATTGAAACATAATAAGTTATCATTTTTGTATTTACATGTAAACAGAGATAATATAATAATAATGAGACTAAACTCCCATTATAAAGAAATATATAACACTAAAAATCAAATATAAAAAAATATATAAATATAAGCGAAATAAAAAAAATGAAATTATGAAGAAATATATATTTTACTAGTGCAATATTTGGTAATTTTTTAATATTCTCCACTCTTTCACTTAGCTTTTTTTGCAAATCAATCTTAGTTTGGGTATTTTGTTCATTGTAATGGGTTTTGCAGTTAGGGTACTATATATCTGACCGTGTTTTTGTGTTTGGACAATTTCATTTTAGAAAAGAAAACAGATTCGCAAGCTTAAGTTGAATCAAAAGCACTAATAACTTCATCTAAGAGTCTTGTTTGCTCTGCTATTAACAATGAACTGTGCGTATCTGGGGATGGTCACTGCGTCACTGAGGTCACTTACAGTAAAATATAGAACCGATTTCCAAGATGCACGCGCGTCATGAGTTCGCAGAATATAATTTAATTATTTTGCGAACTCATGGCTTTAAACTCATCAATAAAACAGGCAATATCTGTCCTATATTCGCAAGAATATTATTTTAAAATCAAAGTTAAATTTTTTCATAATTTTGACATTTAATTTTTGAATATATGGATGCACGCATGATGTATCTTTTAATACATTGGTTTTCACTAATTTGGCCATTACAAAATAAATATATTTTGTAAAAGTGTGTTAAATCTCGCGGATCGGAAAAATATTCAAGGCGGGCCGCGGGTTGGCCACCCTTGTTTAAATGATAAGAGTCCTACACAAAATATAAGCTATTATTCATAATATATAAACGGAAGCTAAAATACACTTGGCAATAAATATTTAATGATAATAGAATACGAAGCTTTGTTGGTTTGAATCTTTTAGAAATTCACAGAACAACAGAACTCCAATGATTAAATATACATTTATACATCAAGATTCTTTGTCATTACGAAAACTGATTTATGGATTATTAATGAAGAGCGTGAATAATTAAATATGAGTTGCGTAAAGTAATGATGATACTTTCAGATGATAGAAGACATATTATGTCTCAACCTGAGGAATTGTATGGAAGTCGTTATGTAAGTAACCAACTTGATTAAAATTTTACGCATGTAAATATGTTGTATCCGACGAAACAAAACATACTAATAGTATTAAAAGGTCCAATCATTTATTCTAATAAGTCCTTGGTTGTTTGAGAATATACGGAAGATATTAATTCTATACGACAGTGATGTAATTTGGAAATTAAATTCATCAGGGTTGAAATAGTGAATTAATTTTTTAGTTTAATAATATTGAATTCCTTTTGTAAGATAGGAATTCTGGGATGTAGAAAAAAAATTAGACAATCGATAAAACTAAAAAAATGTTCCACATATATTTAGTCACAAACGTAAATATGACAGTTAGTTAACACGATGGAATTCGCTTTTAAGCCGTATGTCCCGATCTAATAAGACTAGAGAGTTGTCAACCATTTCTCGTAAAAATTCAGCTTCTTAGTGCCAAGTCAGACTTCTATTTACGGTTGCTCCATCATAATAAAAGCTGCTCTCCCTCCTTTCCCTCCTTCCATGAGACCACATGGATTCTGGGACATGGTCTAAATATTGTTGTCTATCAAATTGGGATAGGAAACAACAACAACAAATTTGTTATACATTTTATGAGTAAATAGCATATGTATTACTTAACTTTATAATACATAAAAAAAACTTTTTCAGCAACAATAATTTTAAAAAATGGAATAAACTTTTATCATTTCCTGAGCATAAAAAAGAAGAAGAAAATGTAAATAGTTTTCATCCGTTTGTATACCACTCAAATATGCAGGCAGAGCTTTTATAGTAAAAAGATATTCACATAAAATAATGCAACTATCATTTATCAGTTTATACATTACTTAAACGCTAACAAGTAATATAAAAAAAAAAAAATTTAAAGTCAATTCCTACTTGTTCAACAAAGAAAAATTTTATTTTAGTTACTTTTTATTAAATAATTACAATTAGTATAATATATGTTATTATATACACTGAAGTGACAAAAGTCATGGGATAGCAATACGCAAATTTTCAGATGGCAGTAGCATCGCGTAGAACAGGTTAAATGCGCAGTCAAGTTATTCATGTGAAGAGGTTTTGACGTGATCCGCACGACGGGAATTAAACGCTTTGAACGCGGAATGTTAATATAAAAATCGTTAGGGAATTTTCCCAGAAGTGTCAAGAGTGTGCCGAGTATTTTCAGGCATAACATGGACAGCAAGAAAACGACCGAAACCGGCGACGTTTTAAATTCTTGCGTCAAATAACCGCAGAAATCAATGTGGGACGTACAAGGGACTTTCTGTTAGAACTGTGCGGAGAAATTTGGCTTTCTTGGGCTATTCAATCGAGTGCCTTTACTGACAGAACGACATCGCTTGCAGTTTAATATATCGCTATATTTATATATATATATATATATATATATATATATATATATATATATCTGTTATATATATATATATATCTGTTATTTGTATACATATGACAGAATCACAATATTAAAGTGGTCTATTAAGTGGATAAAACGTCTACTTCAAGCAAAAATTTTAAAAATGTATTCATTTTCGCAAGAATTGAACTCGCATTCTTCATCTTTACGTGAAAAATACTGAAATCCTTGCATTTTACCGATTGAGCTACTGTCTGCTGATTTCAATTTTCATTACAACCTGCTAAAATTCTATTTAAAGTATTAAAAGTTATTAATTAAATTAAATTTATGAATTAATATTTGAAAAAACTGTATTAACATCCAGTGTCATTCACTACAAGTTCAAAAAAAAAAATGTATATGAAGTTGAGTGGAGAAATAAAAAAAGTATTTTATGAACGATTGAAAATTTGAACAAAATATATAAATATATATATTAGAGTGTGAACTAATAGTAGGAATTGAATAATATAAAAATCATAAAGATAACGCATAAAATTTTATGGTTTAAAAGTATTCAAAACGCTTTGATAATATTACGATTTTAAATAAATATATCTATGTTGAAAATCACAAATTATTTATCCTAGCTTATTTTTTGTTTTTTGTTTAAAAAATAATAACGCCACTTGAAATATTGTAATTGATAGAATTAATATATCTTTTTACATCATGTAATTGTCTGATGTAAAAGATATTTTAATGTATGAGAAATTATAGTAGTGACATTAAAATTTCATTAATGCCTATGTAATTTATTAAGAGTTTTAGATAACTTACTAAATTTATTAAGAGGTTTTGATAGATTACATAATAATACTTCATCTAAGCTATTTAAAACTCTTAATAAATTTACATAAGCATTAGAGAAATTTTAATGTCACTCTAATTTCTATAGGAGAGGATAAAATGTGGCTGTTGCAAATTGCCTCCTTTTTCTGCAAGCATGCCAGCTTTTTCATTTCCTGGAATGTTCCAGTGGCTAAGAATCCACTGATTTCAACAAGCCGGGCCTGAATGGCCGAGTGGCTAGCCCTCTGAGCTCGGTGCCACAGGTTTCGGGTTCGAGTCCCGGCGGTGCCACGGGTGTTTGCAGTGGTTCGGAATCCACTTTAAGTCGTAGGTCCCGGTTCCAATAGGATTATAGAGCGTTGCGGGGCATTGTTACTCCGCGTCCGTGGCTTATCTCCAAGTTACACGCGCCTCCTGGGTAATGCAAAGTGAGTAACGTCTGTACAGCGCTTGCCTTAAGGCATCCAAGACCAAGCTGTCTAAGTGTTTTCCGGCTTCATTAGAACAAAAAAACAATTTTACAGTCAGTGGAAATTACTTGATTAAAAAGCATTTTAACTACCTCCACTTGGTAGGAATCACTTATTGTATGTGAAGATAGAGCTAAAATAGCAGGCTGGGAACCTATATTAATTTTTTTCTGACAAATATAAAAGTGCTTTAACGATATTTTTCAAAAGTGCATTGCTCTTTAAAAAAGATGTAGATATAAAAACATAAATAGAGGTAAAAGACGCAAATACTCTACTAGAATTTTAAATATTCGATGAATTTTATTTCATCAAAATTTTGAAATTCACTTAATATTTAATTATTAAAATATCGCCTGAAATTCTTTATAAAATACTTTAAAAAATAGTGCATATCCTATTTTTAACCTATTTCCAACCTAAAATTTCTCATAATTTAATCTGAATGATCTCATCGCAATATACATGAAGGGACTGAAACAAATCTTTGCATCATCATATCAGGTTATAATCTGATTCATATTTCATTATCACATAGTCATCTAAATCCTGCCATTTCATTATCACATAGTTTAAGTCACATTATTTCATTATCACATAGTCTAAATCCTATTATTTCATTATCACATAGTAGGGATTTAGGCTATGTGATAAAGAAATATTATATTTTTTAGACTTATCCCATAGTAGGATTTTCATTTAGCTATTTCATTATCAAATAGTCACATCATTTCATTATCACATAGTCCAAACCACATTATTCCATTATCGCATAGTCCAAACCACATTATTCCATTATCGTATAGTCCAAACCACGTTATTCCATTATCACATAGTTCAAACCACATTATTCCATTATCGCATAGTCCAAACCACATTATTCCGTTATCGCATAGCCCAAATCACATTATTCCATCATCGCATAATCCAAACCACATTATTTCACTATCACATGATATGAATCTCATCTTTTTTTTTTTTCTCTTGCAGGTGATCGGCATCATGTCCGTCTTCTTCATCTGCATCTCAATCCTCTCCTTCTGCCTGAAGACGCACCCCAACATGCGCGTGCCGGTCATCCGGAACGTCACCGTGCGCACCAGTCCCCCTCCGCCAACCCCAACGCCACCTCCACCCACGCGTGGACCCTGGACAAGACGCACACCTACCCGCACGACGTCTTCTTCTACATCGAGTGCGTGTGCAACGCCTGGTTCACCTTCGAGATCGCTGTGCGCTTCGTCGCCAGCCCCAGGAAGGGCGAGTTCGTGTGCGGGGCCGTCAACCTCATCGACTTCACGGCCACCCTCTCCTTCTACATCGACCTGGCCCTGCAGCGCTTCGCCTCACACCTCGAGAACGCCGACATCCTCGAGTTCTTCAGCATCATCCGCATCATGAGGCTCTTCAAGCTGACGCGCCACTCGGCGGGACTCAAGATCCTCATCCAGACCTTCAAGGCCAGCGCGGGGGAGCTCATCCTGCTGGTCTTCTTCCTGGTGCTGGGCATCGTCATCTTCGCATCCCTCGTCTACTACGCAGAGAGGATACAGTACAACCCGACCAACGACTTCAACAGCATACCGCTGGGACTCTGGTGGGCGCTGGTCACCATGACCACTGTGGGCTACGGGGACATCGTTCCAAGACCTACGCGGGGATGTTCGTGGGCGCGCTCTGCGCGGTGGCCGGCGTGCTCACCATATCGCTGCCCGTGCCCGTCATAGTATCGAATTTCGCCATGTTCTACTCACACACGCAGGCGAGGGGCCAAGCTGCCCAAAAAGCGGCGGAGGGTGATGCCGGTGGAACAGATCGGGGGACACGTGATGAGGAGTCACGTGCCCATGAGGACCGAGGTACCCCCACCGGCGAGGAGGATCAACGCCCTCAAGCAGAACATCCCCAAAGATTTCCTAGGGGCGACCAGAACAGGTAAGGGATTTAGAATTCTCTTTTTAATGATGCTGTCTCTAAAAAATCCATTATAGCTGGCCAGCTCATTTATTCTACCGCACTAATATTTCTAGTTTGATGATACTAAATAACTCCAAACTGTTAAGAATAAACTTACTAAGCGCACTAAGTCTAATTTTTCTAAAAGCTACATCCAGTGCATGTTTCTTTTTCTCATGTGCTTCTTCTCTTAGTATTAGTTTAAGTTAAGCTTACGTTCTGATGGAAATTACATTAGGTTTACATTATGTTTTAAATTACATTGATCATACATTACATTAGAAACTACATTAACCTTATGTTATAGTGGAAATTACATACATCTAACATTATGTTGAAACTTACAGTGATCTTACATTACATTGGAAACTACATTAAGATTACATTATAATGGAAATTACATTAGTCAACTTTAGAATTTTGCTGATTTTTAATTTTTGTAATGGTATCGATAAATTACAAAATAATTTAACAAATTTAAAAAAAAAAAATTTTTTAATATATTCGATTTTTGTTTAAAATATGAGAAATTTGTGTGTTCCCCTCTGAAAATTTTATACGTTATAAATGTAGTATACACTCAAGAGCCAAAACTTTATGACCACCCCTACATTTGCAATGAAATCACCTGGATGACGTGGAAGGCACGTGATCAGGTGGAAGTGGTATTTTACTGCTGCTGGAGAGTCTGAAGAGTCATTCTTTCACTTACTTCTGTGTGTGATGGGAAAGGCTGCGGATCTAAGCGACTTTGATAGAGGGCAGATTGTAATGGCTCGAAGACTCGGAACAAGTATTTCCGAAACTGCACGACTCGTGGGTTTGTTCGCGATCTACAATTGTTAGTACTTACGCAAAGTGGATGAATGACGGTGAAACCAGCAGTAGACGACATGGTGTTGTCCACGCGCTATCAAAGAAAAAAAGGTCGTCGGAGACTGTCTCGCATGGTGAAGCAAAACCGGAGCCAAACAGTGGCTCAGCTGACAGCCCAATACATTGCAGGTCCAAGTAGAATAATATCGGAGTACACTGACCAGCAGACACCGTTAGATATGGGGCTGCGCAGCAAACGTCCCACTCGTGTGCCTTTGCTGACCAAGCGTCATCGCCAACTGCGCCTGCGCTGGGCCGGGAACATCGTGGCTAGTCCATGGATCAGTGGGGAGAGAGTTGCCTGGTCAGATGAATCACGGTTTGTCATTCATCACGCCGATGGCCGTGTCAGGATACGCCGTCTTCCAGGCGAACAGTTGCTCCCTCAATGTATAGTAGGCCATACACAGGCCGGTATTATGCTTTGGGGGACGTTCTCTTGGACGTCTCTGGGACCCGGGGTTGTGGCAGAGCAGACCATGAATGCTACAGGGTATCTGAACATCATTGCATGAACCAGTTGCACCCTTACATGGCCTCTGTTTTTCCAGCTGGAAATGGAATGTTACAACAGGACAACACCCCTTGTCACAAGGCTAAAATTGTGTTGGAGTGGTTCCAGGAACATGATGCTGAATTCCAGTTAATGTCCTGACCGCCTAACTCACCGGATCCCAATCCGATAGAACACATCTGGGATGTCCTGGGACGGCAGCTGAGAGTTTAAAGACCACCAATTCGCAATATCTCGGATTGGCGTGACTGTTGCTTGAACATCTGGTACAATCTGTCTCCGGCCATCTACCAAAGACTAGTGGCATCCATGCCAAGGCGGATTGAAGCTGTGTTGCGCGCCAAAAGGTGGGCCAACTCGTTATTGACAGGTGGTTATAATGGTTTGGATCTTGAGTGCATATGTATTTGGACGGATATTTAATTAATGCATTTCCCTCGTCTATCTAAATATATTTTATTTATTTTATTTTTATTCTATCATCTGCCCGTTTGCACTGTTTCCGTTCAAAAATTCGACATCTCACGCAAACGAAAAAAAAAAAAATTTTTTAAGCAAAACTAACAAAAAAGAAGAACCCTTAAATAATTCGTTTATCTGGAAATGTCGCATACAGATTCCTTTTACTTGCACGTGCAGATGAGGCAAATTTATCAAAAAGGCATCAGTATGAAATAATTCAATTTTGCTAAGCATGCAATTGATTAAATTTCCACGGACAATGTCTGTTAACTTGGATCACAGCACGGATTCCTATTGCACGACTTTTTATTCCCAATGGCAAAGGCAATACAAAAATGGGAAAAATGCAAAATAAAGAAAAAATACACACAAAAGAGTTCAACAAAGATGATCGAAGTCATTGCCTTAAGAGTTCTCTAGCTTACCAATATCTCGCCCTCTAGGATTCTCCATGAAGTGCCTAGCAACGATGGAGAGATGAGCCAAATCCCAAAGATGGCAGTTTGGTTTGTCAAAAATCCCAATGCGATGTAGATGTTAATTAAATCAGTAAGCCACGTGCAGATTCCATTGTAATACATGCTGACCAACCTGTAGCAATAGCAGCGAGAGCTCATGCTGAAAACTTTAGATCACTTAGCCGTATAGAACGTTGCTGCTAGTAGTAGACCGAAACCTGTCAGTATAGGCAATGCTATGAAAAAGTACTGTTGGTAGCAATCGTTGCTGCAAGAGACTCTTCGGCGGAATCAAGATTCTTTTGAAAGTCAAAACATGCGAGGAAAGATCAGAAAATTGAAGACAGGCTCGAACTTCTCTAGAATCATCCTCTGACATCCAGAATGCTACAGACACTACAACTACTACAACATAACACATCACTGTGCCTAGAACTATACGGTTTGAGAATGATGTGGGTGAGAAATCTAACTGGGCTCTGTGACGCTTTACTGTCATATGAGACAAGGACTTACGATTAAAAGTGGATTCCGAACCCCTGCAAAAATCCATGGCACCACCGGGACTCGAACCCGAAACCCTGTGGCATCAACCTCCAAATATTCAGCAATTCAGACTCCAGAATGCTACAGACATGCCGTTTGTGGTGCTTTTCACTATTAGTTGAATTAATACCGTGCTTACATTAATCTTTAAGAGGTCTGCCCGACAACACCGACTGCCTCTGATGGTGCTAGTTGCCCTAATAGCCAACTGGTTAGCACTCTGGCCTTTCCAATACAGGCTTCAGATTTGAATCCTGAAGATGGTATAGATGTTTGCTAGTGGTTTGGAATCCCCTTTAAACTGTAGGCCCTAACTGCCCTAAAGTGTGAAAAAATTATCGTAAAGCGGAATACCAAATTGACGGCGTAGTTTTTAATCCTTGCTCTTCTTGTGTACGAGTTTTACGCATAATTAATTGCAATAAAAATAATCTATTACATCATAGTGCTTCAGTTTTTATTTTATTATTATTTTTCTGCAAAAGCTACATTTTTTTTATGCATTCTTATTTTGTTTTTGTCGCGTATTTGTATCCATTTCTTTTATAATGAAAAGTGAGTTTACCATCAGTAAGTTTTTATAAATTATATTAGTTACACTATTAATAAATGATGGGGCCTGAATGGCCGAGTGGCTATCGCTCTGGCGCTCGGTACACAGGTTTCGGGTTCCAGTCCCGTCGTGCCATGAATGTTTGTAGTGGTTCGGAATCCACTTTAAACCTTAGGACCTGGTCTCATATGACTGTTGAGGGCGTAGAGCTGACAACCCTACCCCGTAAAAAGAAAAACACCTCTCGTCTCGAAATCTACCAGTAGATAGAAGGCCTTGGCCACACTGGGCTGTTGCGCCAACGATGATGATTAATGAATGATGATTTTCTAACAATGATCATTCAATTGCATGCTATTGAAAAAAGTACGACATATTACATCTTATATCATAACATATCAAATAACATATCAAATACCAAAACATATGAAATACATTTTGTTTTGAGTAACTCTATCGAAACATATCAAATGGCCTTTGAAATATATTCTGTTTGAATAACTCTATTGAAACATATCAAGCATCCATCTTATAATGAGTGGAAAAATAAGTTTCCCTTTCTACCTTACCATGCATAATTAAAAGAAAAAGCATAACTCTTCAAGACATCTTCTTGACTTTGATTGCCAGCTCTTACAAGTCAAGTTTGTTTCATTAACTCGCAGGAGAAAGGTCTCGGGGGTGATTGTCAACTTAACTGCTACTTTCGAAGGATCAGTTGTTACCTTCTTTTGCTACATTTTTTATTAATGGCACATTGCTGGGAGAAGACATTTAAAATGTAGCGAGATCTAAAAGGTTTATTAAAATTCACTTGTAGATGATAGGATCCATATTACTTGTGGTAATGAGTAGTTTGACTTTTCATTAGTATTTAAAGATTATCTCTGAAGTGGATGCTTATTACAACACGAAAAGATATTCTCCGTCATCTTTGAGATTTATGCTAACTGGAGATTATCCGTGGATATTTTGTTTTTGCCTGTAAATAATTTTGTGGAAAGGTATATAGCATCCCAACTTGTGGACACAGAGTAGTTTTGCTGGTTTCTCTAAGGATTATTTAGATTTTCTAAAGGAAAAAAAAAAGAAGGTCTAATATGTTCATTTGAATAATTTAGTAGTTTCATTAATAATAAAACAGGTTTGTGTTATTGGCTAAAATGAAGCTTCAGTAAGAAGATTAAAAATGGAATTAGTCTCGTCTTATATCCGTAAAGGAGGCATGGTAGCCGAGTGAGTAGCGCTATGGCAGTCGGTGCCATAGGATTCTTGCTCGAGTTCTGGCAGTGCTATGGATGTTTGTAGTTGCTCTGAATTCACTTTAAATTGTAGGTTCCAGTCTAATATGACTGTAGTGCATTGGGCATAGGGCTGACAACCTACCCTGTAAAAAAGACCCTCCTGTCTTGAAATCTGCCAGTATGCAAACGGCCCTGGCTATCTATGGGCTGTAGTGTCAGGGAGTTAGTTAATTAAATTCGAAACGAAACTTAAAAGTAATATACTTTTAACTAAATTTAGTATTTTGTTATAATGTTCATTTAGAATTATTTAATACACAGCAAGTCTTTAAACCTGTAAAAGTGAATAAATTTTGAAAAAAAAAAAACAAGTATATGACGTTTTTAAACAAAATAAATAACTTTTAAAAAGGTTTTTTTTTCTAAAAGTTTATAATGTGTTTATTCAATTTACATTTGTTTTGTAAATTCATAACTTCTTAAAAATTGTAACATTCATCTGTTGATAGTACACATATATTCTTATCATTAGATATTCTTATAATTCGTCTGGTTTTTAATAACTTTTATAATGGGTAATCCGCCATATCCAGTATTATAATTTATTACTTAATGTTACTGTCTGTTTTTAATCTAATTAATTTATCATAATAATCCTTGAAGTAAGAAAGCATGTCATTTTAAGAAATATTCAAAAAATGCTCATGAATAACTTTCTTATATATAAAACATCTTTCCTTAAAATGAATGGAAAATTACCCCATCTTTAATTTTTTTTTAAATTTAAATTAGCTACAATATTGATAAATAATGGTTTTCAAACAATGATCATTCCATTGCTCGCTATTGAAAAAAATTAAGAAATATTACATCTGATATCAAAACATATCAAATACCCCTTGAAATATATTTTATTTGAATAACTTTATCAAAACATATCAAACATCCATCTAATAATGAGTGAAAAATAAGTTTCCTTTCTACCTTACCATGCATAATTAAAGAAAAAGCATAACTCTTCAAGACATCTTACTAACTTTGATTGCCAGTCTTACAGTACAAGTCAAGTTTGTTTCATTAACTGGCAGGAGAAAGGTCTCGGGGGTGATTGCCAACTTAACTGCTGCTTTTGAAGGATCAGTTGTTATCTTCTTGCTACATTTTTTATTAATGGCACATTGCTGTGAGAGGACATTTAAAATGTAGCGAGATCTAAAAGGTTTATTAAAAATTCACTTGTAGATGATAGGATCCATATTACTTGTGGTAATGAGTAGCTAGACTTTTCATTAGTATTTAAAGATTATCTCTGAAGTGGAGGCGTATTGGAACATGAAAAGATATTCTCCATCAGCTTTGAGATTTATGTTAACTGGAGATTATCCGTTAATACGTTATTTTTGTCTGCAAGGAATTTTGTAAAAAAGATTTATAAAATAATAAATAATGGAACAGAGTAGTTTTGTTGATTTCTCCAAGGCTTATTTAGATATTCTAAAGGGAAACAAAATAAGGAAAAGCTAATAGTTCCTTTGAATAATGAGTACTTTCATTAATAATAAAACAGGTGTGTGTTATTGGCTAAAACTGAGCTTTGGTAAGAAAACTAGGGATGAAATTATTCTCGTCTTATATTCGACAAGGGGGCCTGGTGCCGAGTGACTACAGCTCGGTGTTACAGGCTTCGGGCTCGAGTCCCGGTAGTGCTATAGATGCTTGTAGTGGTTCGGGATCCACCTTAAACCATAAGTCCGAGTCTAATATGACTTAAGAGTAGGGCTGATAACACTGCCCTGTAAAAAAACTGTCTCGAAATCTGCCAGTAGGCGAACGGCTTTGGTGCACCATGAGCTGTAATGCCATGGAGTTAGTTATATCCGAAAAAAAACATATAATAATATAATATTAACTAATTTTAGTATTGTGTTATAATGCTCATTTAGAAATTATTTAATACACAGCATAAATGTTAATTATGTACAATTTTCTACCTATTTGAGTTTTTTTTTCAACAAATTCTCCTGCTTTTCTGGCGCAAAGGAACATCGCTGGCCAAGGGTTTTGTCGGGAGTTTTTTGCTGGTAGATTTCGAATCAAATATGTTTCTTTTGAAGGAGCAGGATTGTAGGCCCTACTCCCAGCGCTCATATTAGACCACGACCTACTGTTTAAAGTAAATTCTAAACCAGTAATCACTTCCACGACACAGTCGTGACTTGAACTTGAAACCTGTAACACAGAGATCTAGAACATTAACCACTCAACAAATACTACATATCTTATTTTTCAAGAAAGTAATACGTATACAATGATTTTTAACATGTGAAAATGAATAACTGTTAAAAACTTTTTTTTTTTTTTTAAAATGTAAAAATAAATAACTTAAAAAAAAAAATTTTAATGTTAACATTCCTCTGTTGATCATAAACATACACTATTTTTTTTTCTTCTAATGCAGCTGGCAAATAGACCGTGATCTTTCTCCATAAGGGCTGCACCGATGTTACTCACTTTGCATTACCCAGGGGCGCGTGTAACTTGATGGTAAGCCACGGACGCGGATTAACAATGCCCCGCAGCGCTCTACGACCCTATTAGGACCGGGACCTACAGCTTAAAGTGGATTCCGAACCACTACAACACCCATGGGCAAAGCCGGGATTTGAACCCGATACCTGTGGTACCGAACGCCAGAGCGCTAGCCATTCGGCCATCAGGCTCCATAACATACATTATTATCATTATATATTCTTATAATTTGTCTGGTTTTTAATAAGTTTTATAATGAGTAATCTAACATATGTCCAGTATTATGCATTTCTTGATATTAAAATTTGTTTCAATGTAGTTAAATTTTTCATAATCCTTGAAGAAATAAAACCTGTCATTTTAAGTTAAATATTAAAAAAAAAAATGCTCATGAATAACTTTCTTAACATATATTAAACATCTTTCCCCAATAAATGAATGGAAAATGACCCCATTCTTAATTTACCATGAATAATTAAAGAAACCGCTTTACTTTTAAGACAATCCTTTCCAGCTCTGATAGCGAGATATCTAAGTCAAATTCGTTTCATTAATTCAAGTGTCAATGATGATCGTCAGCTTAACTGGCATTTTTAAAAGAATGGTTATTACATTCTTGACATATGACATTTCATTATTATGTCATATGATTAAGCATTAATATCTAAAATTCAGTGAGATATAAGAGCTTGATGAAACTTAAGTATTTGATAAGGTTTATTAAAGATGTCCTTGAAATGTATGCTTATATCAGCAAGGACGGATATTTTCCATGATTATTTAATTATATACTAGTTATTACATTCTTGACATTTGACATTTTATTATTACGTCATTTGGTTAAGAATTTATATTTAAAATTTAATGAAATATAGGTTATACTTATTTAGTTAAATAAACTTTCACCTGTATTTGATAAGGTTTATTAAAGATATTCTTGAAAATGTATGCGTATAAGAACATGGCCGGATATTTTTCATCATAGTTATATACTGGTTATATTCTTGAAATATGGCATTTCATTATTATGTTATATGACTAATAATTAATATTTAAAATTTAGTGAGATATAGGAGGTTGATTCAAGTTTCACCTAGGGTTTGTTACCATCTTGATTCCAAAGAGTTTTTGTACCCTTCACATGCATAGAATAGAAATTTTCATTTTGATATCGCTTTTCAAATTTCGAAACAAACTTCTTTAATTCAGAAGACCAAATGCACTATCTACCAATCCTCTCTGACTTTGATAATAAATAGAGTAAGAAAATATTAAATCATATCATTTTATGCTTCTTTAACATCATTGGTTATAATAGTAAATATTTAATTCTTTCCCAAACGTACTTCCTGTATTAAAGTGTGAAATGTTATTTCTTGATACAAAAATTTGTTAATTGTATCATAATTCTTGCGAGTTTCACATTTGGTGAAAGATTTAAATAATTATGGGTGAATAAATGCATTGAAGTACGCCAGACACCCATGTCTGGCTAATGAATTTGTAAAGAACACAACTTAACTTGCTTTGAAATAGAAAGGATATAATTTTTTATTTTAATACAGAACATTAATGAAGGACATAATTCCTTTAAATATTTTTCGATGCAAAAGTTCTGTTATTAATGAAGGACATTAATAAAGAACATAATTCCTGTATTAATGTGTTAAATGTTTGTTTATTTTTTTGATGCAAAAGTTCTGTTAATAGTATAACACATTATTAAAGGACATAATTCCTGTATTAATGTGTTAAATGTTATTTTTCGATGCAAAAGTTCTGTTAATGGTATTATAACGCGTTAATAAAGGACATAATTCCTGTATTAATGTATTAAATATTAATTTTTGATGCAAAAATTCTATTAATGGTATCATAATTCTTGTAGATTTCATATTTGGCGAAAGATTTAAGTAATTATCAGTGAATAAATGTATTGAAGTACGTTAGCCACCCATCCCTGGCTAATGAATTTGTAAAGAAACTACTTCTTGCTTTGAATAATAAAAGAAAGGACATAATTTTAATATCAATACATAATATTAATAAAGGACATAATTCATGTATTAATGTGTTAAATGTCATTTTTTTATGCAAAAATTCTGTTCATGGTATAGCACACTAATGTAGGAAATAATTCGTATTAATGTGTTAAATATTATTTTTGATGCAAAAATTATTAACTTGCTTTGAATAATAAAATAAGGACATAATTTTAATACATAATATTATTAAAGGACATAATTTCTGTATCAATGTGTTAAATGCTATTTTTGACACAGAAGTTAACTTGCTTCATAGAATGAAAGAAAAGGCATAATTTTAATATTAATACATAACATTAATAAAGGACATAACATTTAACACATTAATACAGGAATTATTTTTTGATGCAAATATTCCGTTAATTGTATCCTAATTCTTGCAAGTTTCCTATTTCGCGAACGATTTAATAAGTAATTATCAGTGAATAAATGTATTGAAGTACGTCAGCCACCCATCCCTGGCTAATGAATTTGTAAGGAACACAACTTAACTAGTTTTGAATAATAAAAGAAGGGACATAATTTTTCAAGGCAAGATCCCACTTTGAGTTTGATTGCCAGCTTGTCAAGTCAACTTAGTTTCATTAACTCAAAAGAGAAAGATTTCATGCGGAGAATGTCAAGTTAACGGCTGACTTTTAAGAATAGGAGGGAACATACGTTAGAATAGGGAACTTGTCACATTTTTTTTCCATTTTGTGTCGTACAACTTAAAATTTATATTAAACATTTTGTGAGACAAATAAGAGCGATTAAAAAAGTCGCTTGTTAGAAGTAGGGCTCAAATTACTCTGACGAATAAGAAACATGAAATTTCATTAATTTTTAAAAATTATCCATGTAAGTTTAATACTTTTATCCATGCATGAATGGATTATATCCCCATTTCGTGTTATTACATTAATTGCAGACTATCCATGAAGGTTGTTTTTATTTTTGTCATGAATGTGAATAGTGTTTGAGAAATAACTTCGTTTTAATGATTTTTTTTCGAATATCACTTTATTTATAAAAAAAAAGGAAAAGATGGTTTTTTGAGGCCACCTATTTCTTTACCATAAGAACCCACCTATAAAAGATATTATTTATTATATGAACACAGGTTAGGCTTGTGAGGCGACGAAATACTAACATAAATTGTTAACTTAACTACGTTGACGACGAAACAAAGAATTAATTGTTATTTTTAGTAGTGGTACTCGAGTTTAACCTTAGATGGCGCTGGGAATAGCGCAAATTTTCATCTTTGGATAGCAAAGGTTTCTTAATGGCAGTTGATATCAACACAGTGCTTTTAAGCCTCTGTACTAATTGGCTTAAGTAGCGCGAATTAGCAGTTGATTTTAACGCCTGTTACAAAATTCCAACTTTTGCGCAGGGAAATGTTGATTGGCTTGTCAGCCAGAGTTGAGTTAAATTCACCTCTCACACTCGCGGCTGTGTTTTTTTTTTTTTAACTACATATAAATTAAGCATATTTAAGCTTAAAATGCGGTTTTCAAATCCACTTATCTTGAAAACTTCTATTATTCGATAGTTATTATTTATTTATTTATTCTTAATTGCTTTTGCATGATGAAATTATGCATACATATAAAAATAAATATTTTACGAATAAGACTGCAAAAAAAAACCAAAAAAAAAAAGTGCCATAGGATAAGTTGCAATGATATCATCATATAATATTATATAAAAATAAATTTTTGTCCTTAATTCTAATTCATCTCTTTTACTAATTTTATCAATCAAATTTTGGGTACTTACGTATTAACGGTACCTTGGCGACAGTTGCGCCAATAAAAAGCACACGCGCCAACCGCAGCTACAGATTTGGCGCCAATCTACACTTAAAATTTTTGCTCCAAATAATAAAATATATATGAAACACTTCATTTAAAATCAAAACGCTTTCAAAATATTTTTATTCCAAATAATAAAGATTGGAGACACTTAAAAACCACCAAGTCTGTCACCAAGGTACCGTTAATACGTAAGTACCAAATTGTGTAATAAATTAAAAATAGAGACATACGATAAACGAGCTATATAAATATGAAATATATGATAAGCTAAACAAATACGAGATATACGATAAGCTAAACAAATACGAGATATACGATAATCTAAACAAATACGAGATATGCGATAATCTAAACAAATACGAGATATAACTTATAAGATACGAGATAAGAGATATAGCTTATACGAGCTTATTTGTAATATATTACAAAATAAGCTTGTATAAGCAGTTATTGATGAAATGGCCACATAGGTTTCAATTGGATAAACAAGTACATAACTGATTGCAAAAGCAACTCAAAAGAATTTTTTTCTGAAGAATGCAAACGTTTTGCAAATTAAACACGCCATCTATTTTTATTTCAAACATCGTCGAGAAATGCAATTTACAATGTTCTAACAAAAATTGGCATCATTATTCTCACAAATTTTCATGAGATGCATTTAAAACACATAACTTGTTTTGAAATATATCAAACATCCCTGTAATGAATGGGGAAAATTGTAAGAGCTATTTTATGACTTACCTTATCTAAATCAAACATTTAGACCAAAACTTTTCTGATTGACAGCCTTCAAAGTCACTTTCGCTTTATCAATTCGCTAGAGCAAGATCTTAACGATAAATGTCAGCTTAACTGATATATTGAATTACTATTACTTTTTTTTGTATATTTCTCTTCGGAAATACTTCTTTTGGAGTTGCGGGCCAATTGACGACCGCCAAGAAAGCCGATGGATCATTTGCATGCTTGTTACTCGATCGTACTTGGCGAGAAATAAATCGTACTAATCACACGTATATAAAAAATGAAAGTAAAGTAAAGGACGAATCTACTGTAATAAATACACAATATGGCTGCCAGAATATCTAAATTATTATTAAGATGCATTCTATTAATTAAAATTTACCGAAATTAATTAAAAGTAAACGAATAAACGGGGCCTGATGGCCGAGTGACTAACGCTCTGACGCTCGGTGCCACAGGTTTCGGGTTCGAGTCCCGGGATTTCGGGTTCGTGTCTCGGGGTTTTGGACTCGATTCCATGCACGTTTGTAGTTGTTCGAATTCACTTTAAACCGTAGGTCCCGGTCTAATATGACTGCAGAGCGTTGGGCGTATAGCTGGCAACCCTACCCCTTAAAAGAAAGCATCTCCTGTCTCGAAATATGCCAGTAAACAGACGGCTTTGGTCCCCCATAAGGCTGCTGGTTAATGATGATGATGATGATAAAATGAATAAACTAATATGAAATGAAAAACAAATATTTTACGATACATAAATATACAAATATATTTCATAATGAACATAAAAAATGTACAGAAAGTAAAGAACGAATTAATTCTAAGAAATACACAATATGGCTGTCAGAATATCGAATTATTTATTATTAAGTACTAATTAACTTATTAATTAATTAATACCAATTAATTTGCTACTTAATACTTACTTGATGTAGATGGTGAGAAAAATTAGTACAAAAACTGAGAACGAATGAAAACCCTCAATGATCTAGTATCAAATATGCAAATGACCCATTGGCTTTCTTGGCGATCGCCAATTGGCAGGCACCACCAACGAAAAATCCCCATCTCTTCTGTCATAGAAACCAAATTTTACTGTCGAAATTTACCAGCAATCAGATTAAAATTTCTCACGTTGCTGATAAAACCCCTTGTTATTTGTAGTACTTAAGAACATGGCATTTAATTAGTTTTTAAAGACTGGATCTAAAGCGAATACGTATCTGAAAACGAAAAAATGTCGTCTTTTTATCTCATATTTCTTAGAATTACATTAACTAGAGACATGGAGGATTTTTTCGTCATGAATTTTGTAAAAGGAAAGTTTGTGGCTTTTTATTTAATTCTCTGGGGATTATTTTGTGTTTATGAAACAAAACAATAGTGATAGTTTGATGTATTTCTTTGAATAATGAAGTATTCTATTAATATTAGAGCAGATCAGTATTTTTCATTTGAGTTAAATTTTTCAGTTGTTGAAATTACAAATAAAAATATTGGTATAAGTTTATTTTATATTTTTTTTTTAATTTACTATTTGAAGAATTGTGAAATATATTTCCCAAAGAAAAATATTAATGTTTTGTAATTTAATCTTTTATATTTTAATTTTTTTACTTCATAATGTAAATTTAATTATGATTTCTGTTTGATTTCTTTTTACATACTTTCTTTTAAATTACTATTATTTTTTATATTCGAAAGCAGGCTTTAGATTTCCCAAAAAATTTAATCATTATGATTCTCTCCATTTCTGACCGCCTGAACAAAAACGCCAAAATTTCCGTCTAACAAGAAAACAAGTAATATAAAAAAAAAAAAAAAAATTTTAAGTCAATTCCTACTTTTCTTTACTATATTGCAAAAAGTTCTTTATAAATAATTTCATTCATTTTTTAAGTTTATCTGGCGAAATCTATTGGTAGATATATGCAACTTAATTTAAATCTAAAAAAAAAATTTTAATTAATTAATTAATTTTAATTACTGAATTAATATTTGAAAAAACTGTATTAACATCAATGTCATCCACTACAAGTTCAAAAAAAATGTATTTGGAGTTGAGTGGAGGAATAAAAAGTATTTTATGAACGATTGAACATTTGAACAAGACATATATAGGGAGAGTGTGAGCTAATAGAAGGAATTGAAAAAAAAGTCGGTCAAAATCTAGAATCCTATACCCTTTGTGCTAAATACATCGCCAGGATGCCAAGTCGCCAAGTAAACACCAAAATATTGCCAGGAAGCTAAACATTAATTTATCGGAATAATTATTTAAAAGAATATATATTTCTATTCTTAGTTCCTATCAATAAAAAAATCTGCAAATAACGAACAAAGTAACAATAAAATATGTTGTTCTGAAATAGAAGTCAGAACGAATTCCTCTAATTACAGTATTGTAACCCTAAAAAGAAATTGACGGAACATTGGCGAAATATTCGGGGTTGCAAGATTGGCTACTGCTTCAGGGTTACAGTATTCTAGATTTCAACCGAGAAATCTCCAACACTCTTAGGTTAGCAAAATAATATTATTAATAAAATTTCAAATGTCATCATTAACTAGGTATTTAATAATCTTTCAACAATGAAAACTAAGAACTTACCCTTGATCAACTAAGAAATTCGAAAGTTAAGTTTGTAATTTTTTTAAAAGAAAGGTTGGTTATATAAAAAAATATTTCCAACCACATAAAACTTCTCAAAACATTTCTGAAATATTTACTAGATATGTTGTTGTGACTAATCCTCAGAGTCTTGTAGTGTGAGACGGACACCCCATGAATAATCTACTCATGGATGGAGGGAAAGGGGGCAGCTTGTGTTGTGATGGAGCACCCATTGGTAGAAGTCTGCCTTGGCTCCGTGATGCTTTTATAGTCATATGAGAACAGGACTTACAGCTTAAAGGAATTCCGAACCACTACAAACATTCATGATACCCAGGGACTCGAATCCAAAAACTGTGGCACTTAGCATCAGAGCTCTAGATACTCTGCCATTCAATTACTAAAACTTGTTTGGCCACTGGCATTGTTATTTAAGTTAGAAAATAATGAAATTAACTAAAGGGAAGTTCAAATTTATAAAATTAAAATTGGTAAGAATAAAATTATAATAGAATTTGAAGTTCTTTTTAAAAAAATGGTTTTGGCATTAATACGTTTTAATTCTACCTATTATATTAAATTTTTAATGAAATTACAGTGCATTTAATGCTTTACCAATATTATTTTAAAAGTTAAGAATATAAATTAAGAATTAAAAGAAATGACTCTAATCATTTTTCTTTCTTTTCAAGCTTTAACTCAGCGTTAAATGCATAAAACTTTGTTATTGAACAAGGTGTAATTAGTTAAATAACAGCGGCCATATGGAAGGGAAAAAAACTATTCTTTTATTATTTTTTTCTTAACTGTACAATAATGTCATTGAAATAAATGATTAAAAAAAGTATTCAAATGAAAGTATCGCACAAATAAAGATTAGAGTAAATGACTTAGAGCACGAAAACACAAAAATGAAAGTATCACGTTACGAATTATTTCAAGAGGAAATAACCATTTTTAAATTTCGTGTTACATAATCTACATAAACATTTAAGTAAGATTTGATTTTGGGATTGTAAAACGTGCGAAAGTTGAACTGATGAACTATTCATTTATTAACTAATTTAACATAATTACTTAATTGGCATTTGGTCGATTAAGTTTTTGTTGTAACTATTTTATAACTATTACAAGTTACAACTATTTTTTATTTGATGAAGAAAAGGCATAAATTACAGAAGAAATTGCAAAATTGTTCTATGTGTATAATAACAACATAAATAATGAAAAATATCAGAAAAAAAAAGTATATATATATATAAGTAATAATCAATACATAATCAATAAAATTATATATAAAGTAATAATCAATACATCTGGTACAGTTTTCTGAAAGAGATTAAATAATTTACAGCATATATTATCTATGTCAGCAAAATGTATGGGCCTAAAAGACCGAGTGTCTAGTGCTCTGGTTCTCGGTGCTACAGGTTTCGGGTTCAAGTCTCGGCGGTTTCGGTGGTTTGTAGTAGTTCAGAATCCAATTTAAGCCGTCCAGTTTCATATGGTTGTAAGGCAGCCAATTAGCTGACGTTCTGGCTATTAGTATGACAGGTTTCAGGTTCAATCTGATTTTGTCATTTCAAAATATATTTTTGGGGGGCTTTCTGTCCGAGTGACAAGCGCTTGATGCCACAGGTTTTGGGTTCGAGTCCCATCATATCCATGGATATTTGTAGTGGTTCAGAATCCACTTTTAACCGTTTAACATGACTGTAGAGTGTTGGAGGTAGGGCTGACAACTCTATCCTGTAAAAACAAAACATCTCCTGACAGTAGACAGACAGCTTTGGCCCACGATGGGCTGTTGCGGCCCCTAATGATGGTCAAGTGACTGGTTCTCGGTGCCACAGGTTTTGGGTTCGAGTCCCTGTTATGCCATGAATGTTTGTAGTGGTTCGGAATCCACTTTAAATCAAGACTGCCACTATAACTTGACTATCACCTACTTACACCATATCACAAACTGTGCCTAGAGCTGAGATGGTTCTTTACAGTTTGGGAATATCGTACGCTCTACAGCCATATGAGACCGGGAAGTACAGCTTAAAGTGGATTATGAACCACTACAAACATTCATGACACCACTGGGATTCGAACTCTAAATTTGTGCTACCGAGAGCCAAAGCGCTAGCCACTCTGCCATCAGGCCCCTAAAAAAACATATCGGTCTAACATGATTGTAGAGCGTTGGGCATAGGAATGACAACCTTACCCCGTAAAAACAAAACATTTCATGTATCGAAATATGCCAGCATACAGACAGCCTTAGTCTACCTTCGGGCTGTTGCATCAATGAAAAAAAAGAATTCAAAGCTTGTTATTAACAATTGAAAATTGCACAGTTAACGCAATCAGTGATATTCAAAAAGATTGCTAAAATCAGAATTCAACTGTATCAGTTGTACAATTTAAACTAAAAGGGAAGACATTTTCTAAAAATCATACAATCATTTTTAAATCTAGTTCATCAAACAAAAATCTTGTTTACTTAATTTATAAATAACCATGAAATTAAAATAAACTGTGAAATAATGCTTGTTATTCAATACAACAAATAGGCTTTCTTTAGCAATGCATAACAACTTTCTCTGAATTTCGGATACAATTTTAATTAACGAATCTGAGTGAAATGCCTCCTATGCAAATATTCGCCTTAGATAATTGAAAGTTAAGCTTTCTAATTTTCTGCGGACATTTCTGACAGCACTCCTCTCTGAACAATCACGAGAATTTAAATTTTCCCCCACGTCGAATTTAGAAATTAGCATGAGTAAACCGAACTCAAAATATCACCGTTACTTTAAAATAACTGATGACTATTTGTTTGACAATAACAATAATTAAATGTTCGTAAGAGTGGTTGAATAAATTTTATGTCTGGTTATTTTTAAGTTGAACTTTAAATAAACAACTCTTAACTTAATTTTTGCAATTGTTTAAGTTGTTGAAAATAAATCTATACATCTATATTAGATAACTGAATATATACGATATATATATATATAACAATAATATTATATAATATCATATGCTATTTATTATATTATAAGGTTATTTTAATAAATAATTATCTATTAAAAGTTAATATAATTCAATATAACTGTTATTTTAAAATAACTTATAACTTTATTGGTAATAAATATAACTGTTAATTTTATTAGTAATAATAAAAAAATATAATACTTAAATGTTTGAAAAAATGAATTCAATTAATCTGTATGTATGTATATATATATATATATATACATACAGATTAATTATTAATGTATATATATATATATATATACACACTCGAGAGCAAAACATTAGGACCACCTGTCAATAACGAGTTGGCCATATATATATATTTGTTATATATATATATATATATCTCCAGCAGCAATTAAATACCAATTCCACCTGATTACGTGCCTTCCACGTCATCCAGGCGAGTTCATTGCAAAATGTAGGGGTGGTCATAATGTTTTGGCTCTTGATGTATATATATAATATTATAACAATAATAATATACATTATATTATTTACTTTAATAATGAATGGTTATTATAATAAATAATTATGTATTAACAGTTAATATAATTTAATCAAACTGAATTTTAATCTACTTGTTATTTAAAATAACTCATAACTATTTGTCTGACAGCAATAATAATTAAATGCCTATAAGAATGATACGAACAAATTTTAAGCCTGGTGATTTTTAATCTTAACTTTAAATACATTACAAGTAACCGTTTTAATTTTGCAGTTGTAAAAAGGGGTTTAAAATAGATCTTAACTAAAATAGATCGTCAATTATTTCAAATATAAATAACTTTAATTTATTTAAAATAATAAATTCGGAGAAGTAAAAGTCTTATAATATCATATATTAACAGTTATGATATTATATAATATACAATATATTATAACTGCTATATTATATATAATATAACAGTTATATATGTTACGATAATATTATATATTAATTATAGTAACATATAGTTATTATAATAAATAATTATGTATTAACAGTTAAAATAATTTAATCTAATAGAGTATATACTTTTGTTTGGTCACGTATAATGACTTTTTATAACGGTTAGTCGTTCATTTTAAACATTTTCTTTTCTTTTATACTTTTGAGTCTTTTTCATAGAAGCCATAACCAGCTAAAATATTTTATGAAGCTATTTATTTTATTCTACCAGATCATAACTACATGTAGAAAATGTGATGTAATTTTACATAACATAACTAAAAATTTTCTTTAAAAAAAAAAATTTACTCATTTTAAACTGGTGTTGCGTTTTTACAACATTTAGTAGCTCTCGTAAAAATAATTTTTTTTTCATTTTTCCTTTTACTCCCTTAAATAGACATTTATAAGTGCAAAATTTAATTTTTATTCATTTCAAAGTGCAAAACGGTTATTTCAAAGTGCAATAGGTTAGAATTTTATTAAAAAGAGAACCTTAATTACTTTCATTTCATTTTATTAAAACATAAATATTTTACATTACATATCCTCCATCATAAAATATCACTAAAAGACATAGTATCTCATAAATAATTTTTCAACATTGCTTATAATGAAAACATTAACCATACAATCATTTATGTATTATGTAATTTAAACCTTTATATGTGCGTATCGAAACATATTTTTAAATAATAAAACTATGCAAATTAATTTTAGCGCATACCTCTTATTAAATATTGAGTGAATAAATATTATTTATCAATGCTATAAGCGATAATAATGAAATAATGTTATTTTACTCCATATTTTATGAGATAATAAAATGTTTCGTTTAACTTATTATTTTATTAAAGTTTAATAAAATTAGCTTCCGTTTCAAAACACCTCCGGCCTGTTTAACAAATATAAACCCTAACTGAAAAGATTTAAAATATATTTAATGTTGGAATATTTTAGCTTAGATAAATTTGTTTTAGAAAATTTAAGTATCTTCACATTGTATGAGCATATATTATAAATTATTTTTGCTGCTTAAAGATAAAAATATACCACTTTCCGATCATTTAGATAGTTATTTAACATTAATCATTGTCGTTAAATAAAGTTATGTGTATAGATAAGGAAAATTATTACTAAACATAGCTTTGTTAAATTTTTCTTTCTTTTAAAATTCAAATAAATCATCTTTACTTTTTTCAATGAAATTATAATAATGAAATACTAATTAAATTATTGAAATTATATTAGGACAAATCTCAAAACAGGATCCGTTGACATTTGGTGACTTTTTTGTGGTGCCAATTGAGTGTTAAGTCCCCAAATGTGGTAACCCTAGTTTCTTGTATTGTTTGTAATTAACTTCACATACAGTTGCAACCCGTTACTTGGCGGACTTCGGCGAAAATAATTTTTGATGCCAAATCCCAACGGCCACTGTTTTGCGATTTTGAATTATATTATAATTATTATTAATAACAAACTTAACAAACACAAACCCTAACTGAAATTATTTAAAATTTATTCAATATTGGAATATTTTTAGCTTAGATAAATTTTTTTTAGAAAATTTAAATATTTTTACATTGTATAAGCATATTATATAAATTATTTTTGTTGCTTAAATATAAAAATATATCACTTTCCATCCATTTAGATAGGCATTTAACATTAATTATTGTCGTTAAATAAGGTTATGTTTATAGATAAGTATTAAATTATAATATTGAAATACTAATTAAGTTAATGAAATTATGTTAGGCCAAATAGCAAAACAGGATCCGTTGACATTTGGTGACTTTTTTTGTGGTGCCAATTGAGTGTTAAGTCCCCAAATGTGGTAACCCTAGTTTCTTGTATTGTTTGTAATTCACTTCACTTACATTTGCAACCAGTTACTTGGCGGACTTCAGCGAAAATAATTTTTGAAGCCATATCCCAACGGTCCCTGTTTTTGCGATTTACCTTATATTATATTTATTATTAATATTGCATTTTACCTTTGATGAAATTTTATATTAAATATTGAAATTTAATTTGATTTATTTAAAGAAAAATTGATTGTCGTAAATAATTAAATAAATTTCTCTTTTCCCATAAAGATTGCTGCCAAATCATATATTTTAAATTATATCTATACATTATATTTTCTGTGTTTTTATATCAAATTACATATGGGGCTTGACAGCCGAATGGCTAGCGTTCTTCGCTCGGTACCACAAGTTGTTTGTTCGAGTGCCGGGCGTAACATGGATGTTTGTAGTGGTTAAGAATCCACTTTAAACCGTAGGCCCCGGACTAATATTATCGTAGAGCGTTGTGGGGTTAGTGTTACTCGCGTCCGTAGCTTATCTTCAAGCTACACGTGCCTCCTGGGTAGTGCTTAAAAAGTGATAGCGGTGCAGCCCTTGCATATGGCATAAAGAATAACTGTCTCTGTATTGCCAGGTGCATTAGAACAACAACATGTCATATTATATTCTATATATTCTATAATATAACAAGCATGATCTAATATTCTTAGTGAAATTTTCAAAACTTCTGAATTCAAAACTATAAAAGAGTACCTTATCAAATATTTCAACACCAAAAAAATTATATTAATTTAATAAATATTTTTAACCTTGGTAAATCAAGGATCACTATTTGACAGTAAAAAAAACTATTTTCTGTTTCGCAATTTACCTGATCTATTCAATTCTTCACAAAAAACAACTTCCATTCGAGTTGTATCAGAGCTTGTATAAATTCTTTTAAAAAACATTTCATTGCATCGGCCTTTCATCTGAAGAAATCGACACACTTCCTAAATAAAGAATCGTCCACGGAACCAAAGGACAATAGAGGAGAGAGGGAAGCAAACAGGGAGATCTGCGGCCAAGGATACATCACTCATGTTAAGAGTATCCAATTCCTACACACAACACCTCGGGGGAAATGGAATAGCGAGATAGAGATTATCCGTAATGTCCCTTCATGTCCAGTTTGCAGCTCTTCTGATGGGCAGAAACTGGATGGCAAGATGGTAGTTTGAATTGCAATATCTTCCGCTTAGTGCTATCTTGTGCAGTTGGCCAATTTTTTTTTTTTTGTTTTTTTAGTTGTTAGTTAAACTGTTTTTCTACGCGGTGGAGTGGTGTTTTAGTCGTTTAAAACTATAATGCTTTTGAACATATATAAATATATACTCAAAAAATAAATAAGAATGGATAATATCCAGAATACTCAAAATTTGTTTCTTTGAAGAGAACAATTTAGGGTTAAGAAATTGCTGAAAAATGTGTGCTTATTTTTAAACACATTGTACCAAGATTAAATTAAATAGCTGCAACTTAGGCGTGGAACGATTTGTTTTATAACTATTGCTTATAATATTAACAACTAATTCATGATTCATTTCACTACATTAATAAATAGGGAATAAATTGCAAAATGATATTATTTAGATTGAAAAAAGGTTACTTGAAAAAAAAAAATTAAGCCTAAAAAGAATATGCCTAAATATACATATATATATTAAGCACATTGCATTCAGCTTAATAGTTGCAACTTGAGTGTGAAGCAATTTATTTTATAACTATTATTTTTAATATTAATAACTAATTCATGGCTCATTTCACTACTTTGATAGATACTGGAATAAAATGCACAATGATAATATCTAGATTAAAAATGTTACAAGAGAGTTTAAGTCAAGAGTGTTTAATAAATATTTTTAACCCTCGTAAATCAAGGATTCCTATTTTCAAATAAAAGAAAACTATTTTCTGTTTCTGTGATCTCTTCCATTCTTCACAAAAACAACTTCCATTCCAGTTGTATCAGAGTCTGTGTAAATTCTTTGAAAAAACATTTCTTTGCATTGGCCTTTCATCCGAAGAAATCAATAGACTCCTAAATAAAAAAGAATCATCCACAGTAGCAGAAGGACAATAGAGGAAAGCAAACAGGAAGATCTGCGGCAACTGACGCATCACTCATGTTAAGAGAATCCAATTCCTATACACAGCACCTCGGGGAAATGGAATAGCGAGATAGAGATTACCCCTAATGTCCTTTCATGTCCAGTTTGCAGATCTTCTGATGGGCAGAAACTGCCTGGTAAGATGGTAGTTTGAACTGCAACATCTTCCGCTTAGTGCTATCTTGTGCAGTTGACCAGGTTTTTCTCTTTTTTTTTCTGTTGATTAAATCAGTTTTTCTATACTAAGATTAATATACATAAGATTAAGAGCGATAGAGCAATGATCCGATCGTTGAAAACCCATGATGATATTGATCATACATAAATACATGAAGAAATAAATGAGAAATGTATAATATCTGGAATACTCGAAATTTGTTACTTGGAAAAAACAATTTAGGCCTAAAAAATTGCTGAAAAATGTGTTTTTATTATCTTAAGTACATTTCACTTAGCTGAATAACTGAAACTTGGGAGTGGAACAATTTATTTTATAACTATTGCTTATAATATTTCTAATTAGAATCATGAATCATTTCGTAACAAAAATAAATATGGGAATAAATTATAAAATGATATTATCTAGAATTGAAAAAGGTTACTTGAAAAAAAAAAATAAACCTGAAAGAATATGGCCTAAATATACATATATATATTAAACTTATTGCACTCAGCTTAATAGCTGCAACTTGGGTGTGAAACAATTTATTTTATAACTATTATTTGTAATATCAATAACTAATTCATGTCTCATTTCACTACTTTAATAGATACTAGAATAAATTGGAAAATGATAATATCTAGATTGAACAATGTTACAGGAGACTTTAATAAATATTTTTAGCTCTCGTAAATCACGGATTACTAGTTGCAAATAAAGAAAACTATTTTCTATATCGCAATTTACCTGATCTCTTCCATTCTTCACAAAAACAACTTCCATTCGAGTTGTATCAGAGTCTGTGTAAATTCTTTGAAAAAACATTTCGTTGCACTGGCCTTTCATCTGGAGAAATCGATAGACTCCTAAATAAAGAACCATCCACGGAAGCAGAAGGACAATAGAGGAGAGCAAACAGGAAGATCTGCTGCGACGGGCACATCACTCATGTTAGGAGAACCCCATTCCTGTACACAGCACCTCGGGGAAATGGAATAGCCAGATAGAGATTATACGTAATGTCCTTTCGTGTCCACTTTGCAGCTCTTCTGATGGGCAGAAACTGCCTGGCAAGATGGTAGTTTGAACTGCAACATCTTCCACTTAATGCTAACTTGTGCAGAGGGCGAGTTTTTCTTTTGTTGATGAAACTATTTTTTTCGATACCTTACATAAGATTATTTCTGAAATTTAGAGCTATGCTTTGATCGTTTAAAACCATGATGCTTTTGAACATACATAAATACTTGAAGAAATATATGAGAAGCGGATAATATATCGAATACACAAAAATTTGTTACATTGAAAAAACTATTTAAGCTTAAAAAAATGCTAAAAAATGTGTGCTTTTTTTTTTAAGCACAATGTACCAGGTTAAATTGAATAGCTGCAATTTGGGTTTGGAACAATTTTTTTTTATATCTACCTACTAATATTTACAACAAATTCACGACTCATTTCAATATTTTGATAGAAACTGCCCGGTAAGATGATAGTTTGAACTTCAACATCTTCCACTTAGGTGGTATCTTGTTGGGCTGGCCAGGTTTATTTTTTTCTGTTGATTAAATTGTTTTTCCGATACGTTACAAAAGATTAAGATGTATTTCTGAACTTTAAAGTGATTCTTCGGACTGTTTAAAACCATGATGCTTATGAAAATACAAAAAATAGATGTACATGAGAAATGTGAGGATAAGGATAATATATAGAATACTCAAAAATTTGTTACTTAGAAAAAACAATTTCGACTTCAAAAATTGCTAAAAAAATGTGTGCTTATTTTTTATACATATTGTAGATTAAATTCAATAGGTGCAACTTGGGCATCATCAATTCTAAATTATATAGAGTTACTATCAACTATTTTAACAAAAATTAAGTCAAGAAAATTTAATAAGTGTTTTCAGCCCTCGTAAATCCAAGATTACTATTTGCAAAAATAAAGAAAACTATTTTCTGTTTCGCAATTTACCTGATCCCTTCGATTTTCGTCATAAAAACAACTTCCATTCCAGTTGTATCAGAGTCTGTGTAAATTCTTAGAAAAAACATTTCTTCGCACCGGCCTTTCATCTGGAGAAATCGATAGACTCCTAAATAAAGAATCGTCCACGGAACCAGAAGGACAATAGAGGAGAGGAAGAAAAGCAAACAAGGAGATCTGGGGCGACGGATACATCACTCATGTTAAAAAGAGAATCCCATTCTATACACAACACCTCAGGAAATGGAATAGCGAGATAGAGATTATCCGTAATGTCCTTTCATGTCCAGTTTGCAGCCCTACTGAAGTGGCAGAAACTGTCTGGTAAGATGGTAGTTTGAACTTCAACATCTTTCACTTAATGCTATCTTGTGCTGCTGGCCAGTTTTTTTCTTCTTTTAGTTGTTAGTTAAACTCTTTTTCGACACGTTACGTAAGATTAAGATCTATTTCTAAACTTTAAAGTGATACGATAGCTTAAAACCATGATGACGCTTTTTAAATATACATAAATAAACTAGAAAACAGATGATGATATCTAGAATATCCAAAAATTAATTACTTGGAGAAACAATTTAGATCTTAAAAAAATTTAGCCTAAAAAGGTATACTTATTTTTTTAAAAGCATTGCCCATTGCTGAATTACAACTTGGACATGAAACAATTTATTTTTACAACTATTGCTTATAATATTTACAACTAGTGTCCTGAACTAGTTTTTAAGTTCACTACGTTAATAGATACTGGGAAAAATTGAAAAATGATAATATCTAGATTGAGGCTACTTAAAAAAAAAAATGCCTAAAAAATCTATATACCTTTTTTTAAACTCATTGCACTTAGATGAATGGCTTGCAATTTATAGAACAATTTATTTCATTACAATGATAATATCAAGATTTAAAAAGTTACTCAAAAAAAAAAAAACCGAAAAACTAAGCCTAAAAAAACGCATTTCACTCAGCTGAATAGCTGCCATTTCGGTATGGAACAATTTAATTTATAATTATTGTTTGTAATATTTACAACTAATTCATGACTCGTTTCACTACAATAGGTAATATATTTTAACATGATAATATCTAGATTATTACGCGAAAAATTAAGCTTAAAAAATATGTATTATTTTTTTAACGCATATTACCCGAATAACCGCAACTTGCGTGGAACAATTTGTTTTATAACTGTTAAGCTATAATAGTTAGAAGCAACTCACTATTCATTCAATACATTAATAGATACGGAACTAAAATGGAAAAGGATAATATCTAGACTGAAAAAGGTTTCTCGAAAAACCATTAAGTCTAAAAATTATGTACCTATATTTTAAACACATTGTACTCATCTAAAGCTACAACAAGCATGAAAATAATTTGTTTTATAACTACTGTTTATAATATTTACAACTAGTTAACGATTCATTTCACTACATTAAAAGATATGGAAATAAGTTGGAAAATAAATAAATATATAGATTTTTAAAAAGGTTACTCAAAAAAAACTAAGCCTAAAAAATATATGTAATTATTTTTTTAAACACATTACACTCAGCTGAATAGCTGCAACTTGGGTGTTGAACAATTTGTTTTTATAACTGTTGCTTATAATATTTGCAGCTAATTCACGATTCATTCCACTTCATTTATAGATACGATAATAAATTGGAAAATGACAATGTTTAATGTATTTCAAATTTATAGTATTGATGTGTTTCACATGTTTAAATTCGTTCCACATTGATAGTGCAGTTTCGTGTTTTCTTCGTGACAGATCCCTTAAAACTTTCTTCCAGGAATGTAATATCCCTACTTGATCATTCATGGTATGTATATATAAATGTAGAAACACGAGACCAACCGGTGCTCAACAAAAAGTCTACATCTATCATAAATCATGTAATTGAAGGCATTTCATGGCATAAATCATGTAAAGTTAAAGAATTCTATCTATGGCAAACGCTATGACAACAGTAAGCACCCCTGGAATGATATCTATTCAATGCACCCCCTATCTAAATTAGCATTCTCATGGAATCGGCCATCGTTCTATGTAAATAATGCACATTCCCCGACCTGTATCAGTAATCAAAGTGTGCCATCTCATCGGAGTAATCATTTAATCCAATTAGAGTAATTGATTGGGCTAAGGATCAAACCGAACTCTTTAATCTGCATTACAGTTATGAAATTAAACACTTCTGCAAAGAGATATTAACAGGGGATTATATATCGATCAACATCGTGACATTTCCCCACTTTGCCCTCTAATGATCATTGAAAAGGCGTCATAAGGAATCTGCTTCCAACGTGTAATTATACATAATCACTGATTTTCTAAATTAAAAATTAATTTTTAATGCAGTCAGTGGTCTTGGTTTTCACATCGAAAACACGTATGTAATATAAGTATCATAATCTTTTATTATTTTCTTTTACTTATAATTTTGTATTTATTATTAATTGATATCTGATTTTTTTTTTTTTTTTTTATTGAAATTGTCTCTCAAAAATTTGAAAATTATTATAAAATTGTATTGAAAACAGTGAAATTACTCCAACCAGATCCCAACCTTCAAAGGAGTTGTTCCGTAACAGGCATTAATATCAGATTTATGGAAGCTGTTTTGTTAAAAAACAAAGGCTACATTTTAACTAGCTAAGACAATGAATTAACAAACTAAAATCTATTACCTACTATTTTCCACGAAATTCAGACAATTCAAAAACTAATTTCAGTTATTTATTATTTGAGCTCGAATTCAAGCGATTTTGCCACATTGAAAAGTAGCCTTGGGCCAATCGTTATAATATCATTACAATATAACTGCTGAAAATCATAAGATATAGCTATTAATAATCAGTTATAACCATTAGTGATCATAAACATAGCTATAAATAATCAGTTATAACCATTAGTGATCACAAAAAAAAACATGGCTATTGGTAACCACAGATATCGTAATTTATCGCATACGCTAATATGACATATGCTGGATATAACTTAAAAAAAAAAAAAAAGATAATACTTTGTCATTCTTGTCAAAAATAACTGACCCTCTGAACTAATCTCATTGTACTCCCAAAGGCTTTGTGGACCTAAGGTTAAATCTTAAAATAAATAATAAAATCTTACTTAGGTACTTTTTCTGGTTTACAGATAAAATATGCCTACATACGACGTAGACAATGTAACTTTGGATGGTGCTTGTTTTGATGTCAAGGTATTCCTTTTATTCTAATTGTGAGACACCAGTACGCTGAAGCAAAAAGTATGCAAAGAAATGTGAATCTTGTCTGAATAAATGACTACTGTATTGTCAAATTTTCTGTCCGTAAATATAATATATTTTCAGATAATAAGTTCTTTTTTGAAGACATAGTATACATCGATTACTGATAAAATATTTTGTTGTCAATACATTATTTTAATCTTGGAAAAACTTATCTCCCTTTCCCTGTTTAGCAGAACTGAAATGGCATTGCAATGATTGACGGCGCTCACCACGCCTAATAAATGGGAAGCTTTCGTAACGATAAAAACATCTACATAAAGAAATGTGTCCCATCTTGCAGGTGCTTTAATCTTCTTTGCTTTTATCGGTTTTTGTCTAGACACATTTCTGCCATTTCCGATTAAAACACCAACAAAAAAAAAAAAGCACCAGACACATTTTAGAAGTTAGTATAGATTAAAAAGTAAAGTTATAGTGGCGAAAATACGTTTCACAACCAACTTGGTGTACGCGAAATCATTAATATACATAAACAAAAAAGTTTCACGAGACAGATGTTTCAAATGTTTCTTTTTGTCAAGGTCAGACTGCGTCGAGCAAATGCTTTTCTTTTGGGCTTGCCTTATCATTTTTATTATTGTAGAGTAATTGGTACTTTTTCAATTCCTTCTATTAGCTCACACTGTCCCTATATATATCTAGTTCAAATTTTCAATCGTTAATAAAATACTTTCTATTCATCCACTTAAGTTCAAATGCATTTTTTTAACTTGTAGTGGATGACTACTTGATGTTAATACAGTTTTTTCAAATATTAATTCATTCATTAAATTTGATTTATTAATTTTAGTTTTTTTAGATTTAAATTGAATGTATCTACCAATAGATGGCGCCAGAAGCAAGAGGAAAATTTCATCTTAATTTGTAAAGGACTTTTCTGCAATATAGTGGGGAAAAAATAGAATTGACTTTTTAAAAAAAAAAAAAAAAATTTTATATTACTTGTTTTGTGAAAGATCAACAGTTTTTGATCAAGCACGGAACATGATCCTGATTTAATTTAATTAAAAATTAAATATTTAAACATTAAATAAAATATTTTATTATATCTTTTCAATTTTATTGTAAACTAGATTATTTCTTAATAACGTTCTAGTCTGGATGTAAAATTGGCGTCTACGTATTTTTTTTAATTTTTATATTATATATTTTTTAAATTTAAAAAAAATCCATTTTTAAAATTACCCTCAACATGAAACATGATCCTCATTTAATTTAATTAAAACATTAAATATTTAATATTAAATAAAATATTTTATTCTATATTATCTATTTTATTGCACAAGATTATATCTTAATAAAGTGCTAGTCCCGTATTGCCGTCTACGTATTTTTTTTTTTTTTACCATATTTATTGCCAAAAAAAAAAACTCCATTTTAAAATTACCTTCAACATGAAACGCGATCCTTATTTAAAAAATTAAATATCCAAATATTAAATAAAATATTGTGTTCTATATTTTCTATTTTATTGTAAACTAGATTTCTATTTTTGGGCCTGATGGCCGAGTGATTAGAGCTCCGGCGCACGGTTCCACAGGGTTCGAGTCCGGCGATGCTATGGATGGTGGTTCGCAATCTACTTTAAACCATAGATCCCGGTCTCATCTGATCGTAAAGCATAAGGCTGACAACCTTACTTCGTAAAAAAAGAAGATATCTATCGTCTAGGAAACCTGTTAGCAGGCAGACAGCCTTGGCCCGCCATAGGATGATGATGATGAGATTATTTCTTAATAGTCTGGATGTAGAATCACCATCTACGTATTTTTTTTTTTTTTTTACCGTCTACCATATTCATCTACCATTACAGTCTACCATATTTATCTACCATTACAGTCTGCCATATTTATTCCAAAAACATATTCCATTTTAAAATTACCCTAAACAAATTAAACGTGATTGCTACTAAATAATGCACTAAAATGCTGGACTCTTTGGATCAACACTTATTTGTGAACAAAAACTTTTAGGCGTGGATAACCAATAAAGAAAATCAATTTTTGTCCTTTTTGAACATTGGTGGGTCTCTTATCGTTCTCTGGTCATATTCTTATTGTTAGTGGCATACATAAATGGATTCCGTGTTCCATTTATGTATGCCATTACAACCCACCGACAGGTGATGAGGTGAGAACATGGCATTTCAGAAGACCTTTTAGGGTAACTGCCCTGCATTTACATTTGGGGAAAAAAGCAGAAAAACACTTACAAGGCAACTTTACTATTGATGTGAGACATTTTACACACATTGTCATAATTAACACTGAATCTTCTCGTTTCTAAATGTAATAACTTGGACGTACACAGCCAGAGGATTTGCACCTAAGACCTCTTGACATACTAGTAAAACTCATTCAATTAATCACTTTTGAACTTGGTTACAAAAAAAATCAATAAAATTATTAAAATAGTTATTAAATTTATGTGATATCGCAAATTAAACTCTTTTGTTTTTTTACACTGTTAATGATCTTTTTATCTTTATGTATATATAAAGCAAAGTATTTGTCTGCTTTTTTGTGTATTTCCTAAAACAATAATACCTAGAAGCTCAGTTATTGTTCCTTGAATTTATTATTTTTTTTATTTGGTGGCTAGCAAAAATTACGAAAGCATTCTTGGTGGTTATTTTTAAACAAATAAAATCTGTATTTTTAAATTGTAAAATTTTGTTTATAAAGATTCTTTTCAAGAATTGGCTGATTTTATCAGTATGGTTTTTAATACTCACAAATTAATAATAGTAATAATGATAATTTAAATTTAAAATAATTAGAATTTATGATGTAAATATTATAGAAACTGCAAGATTAAAACGATCCATTTTTTTCTTAAGAATTTATTGTAATTTAAAAAATTTATTAAAAGTTTGCATTTTTAAAATTAATAAAAAATTTATGTTTTAAAAATTTAATTTTTTATGAACTATAAAAAATCAAAAACTCAACGGATTATATTTTTAATGTAATTATCCAAACAATTATTACTATGAATCAATTAAAAAATAGGTCAACTTATGTAAAATAAAAATAATATAATTTGTATATAATGACACATTTTTTTGTTGGGGAATTTTTTTTATATATTTCCATGAAAAGATAAATTAACCTACTGCTTATGTAGTAAATAGGCAGTAGGTCAATTTCTTTAAATTATAAATAATATGAGAAATAATACGAAACAAGTTCCACCAGAATCTTTCAAAAATATATTCATAGAGAAATTTTTAAGAAACTGAAAGATAGTCCCTTAACTAAATCTTGAGGCAAAAGTGGCACACAATTCAATACAGCTGGAAAATCTTTAACACTTTGTTGTTATTTCTTATCCCACTTGGCTGGCCAAGCCCACGAGCCGTACGTACTCATGATTGAAGGGAAGGAAGAAGCTTCTGTTGTGATGGAGCACCCGTAGGTAGAAGTCTGACTTTGGCTCCGTGATGCTCTTTACAGTCATAGGTGACCGGGACCTACGGCAAAGTGGATTCGAACCACTACAAACATCCATGGCACCGCCGGGATTCGAACCCCAAAACCTGTGAGCACCAGCGCCAGAGCGCTAGACACTCGGCCATTCAGGTCCCAAATTTGTGAATGCCAACGGCACGCGGTGTTCCCAGATACCACACTGCACCCAATGATGCTTGACTTCGGTGATCTAACGAAAACGGGTATATTTAGCATGGTATGGCCGTTGTTGGCTTTAACACTAGACCACATAAAGAGGCGGTTGCCAAATTTCGATTAAGAACCGCAAACGATTGTCTTGCGGAACACCTTAACAGGATAGTTGTCCTCGCCTCGAACACTTGCCCAATATGTAGAGCTCGAACATTGCATTCAGAACATCTTTTGAAATGTCCGGGACTGAACGCGAAGGAGAAGTCTTGCAGTTATAATAGGACGCCAGGAGCCTCATGGACTAATATAAAGAATCCATCCCCTTTATTTACTTTTTTCACTTTTTGGTGTGTGAGCCCGACTTATTGTCGATTGCTGTATGTTTGCTTTATTCTGCTTGTTCCTTCTTTGTGTGGGATCCTTACTGTAAGAGATTGATTTCAATAAAGCCATATGTCACAACATAAATAATATGATTACTTGTATACTAAGGACACAATTTATTTTGGGCGAAATTTTTGTTAATAATTCCATTAATAGGTGAATTGACCTACTGCCTGTATAGCAAATAAACAATAGATCAATTTCTTTTAAATTAAAAATAATATGATTGCTTGTATATAATAACATATTTTATTGTTAGCGTAATTTTTGTTAATAATTCTCCATGTAAACCTTCTGAATTAATAATATTCAAATTAAATTACAAATTGTGTTTTAAGCACAAGCAATAAAATAAAGTACAAACAGCGAAAACACAAATACAATTAAAAATACAAGACAGAACACAACAAAATATACACATAACATTCTATTTCCATCATTTAATTTTAAATGACATCCAAACCAAAAGGGTCTAAATCCTGTAGCATTTATCATCCATTACCCCTACAAAAAAAAACTAACTCGCTGTCATCCATTTCATTCCGAAAACATTAAGCCATGAATCTGAATTGGCTTGCAATCCCGAGATAATGGCATTGTTTCACTTGGAATCAGCTTCACTGTCGGAATCCAGGTGAATAAAATTAAATGCATTTAAAAGGTGGCTGACACTTAGACAAAGAAAAACTGACGTATTGACATCTTCCCTCCACTTAATAATATCAAGTCTCGTGTTACCATCTGTTGAGAGGGAAACTGTACTGATAGATACACAGTATCATTTTTTATTAGAGTGGTGACTTTGTTTATGGATTGTGATTGCTTGTCTGTTTGGTGCTCTAATGGAAATATTTTTTTTCTGAGAAGATAAATGAAAACAATTACAAAAGTTTTATATATGTATTAAAGCATTGGTTTTCTTTAAGAAAATTTATAGAGAAAATTCTGTCTATAAATTTCTCAATAAATTGTTATCAAAATATTGAATTACACTTATTCAAATCTTTAAACCTAGTTCCGTAATTTAATTTGAATATTTTAATTCAAAATTTATTGATTTATTAACCAAAATTCCGCCAACAATAAAACGTGACATTATAAAAAAAATTATAAAATTGACAAATTATAAATTTATAGATAAATTATAAATTTTAAAGAAGGCGTATTTGGGTGGCTTAAATGATCTTTATAATAAATAATTAATTGATCAATAAATTAGAATTTATGATGTAAATATTACAGAAACTGCAGAATTAAACGATCCATTTTTTATTCTTATGATTTATTATAATTTAAGAATTTATAAAAAAATTTTTAAATCGATAGAAAAATTTATGTTAAAAACAAGAAATATATAATTTTTATGTGCATTCATTTTAGACGAATCAAAACAATTTTTTTTTTTTTATTCGTTCATCTTTTTTCAAAAAGAGCATATTTCTAATGCACTAATCCAATCAATTATTACTATGCAGCAATTTCACTGGTCAAATTATGTGAATAAAAAATATTTTGATTGCTTGTATACAATGCCGCCTTTTATTGTTCCAATTAATCTTTTGAATTAATTATATTCAAATTAGAGTAAAAATTGTGCTTAAGCGCTAGCAATAAAAAAAAATACAAATATAATTAAAAGTACAAGACAGAACCACAAAATATACACATAACACTCTATTTCCGATCATTTAATTTTAAAAGACATCCAATCGAAATATCCTGTAGCATTTATCATCCATTACCACTCCAAAAAAAATCGCTGTCATCCACTTCATTCCGAAAACATTAAAACGTGAATCTGAATTGGCTTGCAAATAAGCCATCGATCAATCGAGATAATGGCATTGTTTCACGTTGGAATCAGCTCCACTGTCGAATGTCAGGTGAATAAAATTAAATGCATTTAAAAGGTGGCTGACACGAAGACAAAGAAAACTGACGCGTTGACATCTCCCTCCACTTAATAATATCACCAGTCTCGGGTCACCATCTGTTGAAAGGGAAACTGATCTGATATACACACAGTATCATTTTTCATTAGGAGTGGTGACTTTGTTTATTGATTGTGATTGGTTGACTGTTAGGTGCTTTAATGGAAATATTGTCTTTTTTTTTTTTTCTGAGATGATAAAATAAAACAATTGCTAACGTTTTGTTTGCTTTATGTATTAAAGCATTGGCATTATTTTTTAAAATTTATAGAGAAATTTTGATTTCTCTATCAATTTTTTTCAATATCTTCAGTTATATTTATTCAATTTTTATTTTTTTAAATCTTTATAATTTAATTTGAATATTATTAATTCAAAATATTTATTGCAGATTATTAACAATAAATTCCGTTAGTAATAAAACGTGTCATTATAAAAATTATAGACAAATTATAAATTCATAGACAAATTATAATTTTATAGACAAATTAAAAATTATAGACAAATTATAAATTCATAGACAAATTATAATTTTATAGACAAATTAAAGAAAATTATAGACAAATTATAAATTAAATTATAATTTTATAGACAAATTAAAATTATAGACAAATTATAAATTTTAAATTATTCATATTTGGGTGGCTTAAATGATCTTTATAAAAAATTATTAAATGATAAATAAATTAGAATTTATGATGTAAATATTATAGAAACTACAAATTTGAAAGATCCATTTTTCTTAAAGATTTATTATAATTTAAAAAATTTATTGAAAATTTAAATTTATAAAGTCCATAGAAAATTTATGTATCAAATACTTCAATAGAGAAATATATTTTTTTTTTATGAACTTTAAAATATGCATGAATTTTGAACAAATCAAAAAAATGTTGATTCTTAAAAAAATGTTGGATTCGTTCAAATTTTTTCAAGAAGAGCATATTTTTAAAGTAATAATCCAAGCAATTATTACTATGCAGCAATTAGACTGGTCAATTTATATACATTAAAAATAATATCATTGCTTGTATATAATGACACATTTTATTGTTAACGGAATTTTCTGTTAAGAAATCTCTAATAAATCTTTTGAAATAATAATATTCAAATTAAAGCACAAATTGAGCTTAAGCAGAAAGCATTAAAATAAAACACAAATATAATTAAAAATACAACAAAATGTACCAACAACATTCCATTTCCCATCATTTAAATTATGCATATTTGGTCGGCTTAAATGATATTTATAATAAATAATTAAATGATAAATAAATTAGAATTTATGACGTAAATATTATGGAAACTGCAAAATAGAACGATCGATTTTTTCCTTAAGAATTTATAATAATTTAACAATTTATTAAAAATTTAAATTTCAAAATCGGTAGAAAATTTTTGTTTTAAAATTTAATAGAGAAATATAATTTTTATGAATCTTAAAATAAATGTGCATTCATTTTAGACAAATCAAAACAATTTGCTTGATTCATTCAGAATTTTTAAAGAAAAGCACATTTCAAATGTAATTATTACTATATAACAAATAGGCAGGTCAATACGTAAATTAAAAATAATATGATTTCTTCTACATAATGACCCATTTTATTATTGACGTAATTTTTTGTTAATAATTCTACAATTATTTTTTTGAATTAATAACATTCAAATTAAATTACAAATAGTGTGCTTTAGCACAAGCAATAAAATAAAGCACAAACAGGGAAAACACAAATATGATTAAAAATAGAAGACAGAACAACAAAACAAACAAATAACTCTCTATGTCACATCATTTAATATTAGATGACATCCAAACCAAAAGTATCGAATCATCCATTATCATCCATTAATCATCCATTATCTCTATATTAAAAACTAACTCGCTGTCATCCATTTCATTCAGAAAACATTAAAAACTTGAATGAGAAATTGGCTTGCAATAAAGTTATCGATCAAATCCACAGATATTGGCATTGTTTCACGTGGAAGCAGCTCCACTGTCGAATGTCAGGTGAATGAAATTAAATGCATTTAAAAGGTAGCTGACGTGAAGACAAAGAAAAACTGACGCATTGACATCTCCCTCCACTTAATAATATCAAGTCTTGTGTTACCATCTGTTGAGAGGGAAACTGTTCTGATACATACACAGTATCATTTTCATTAGGAGTGGTGACTTTGTTTATTGATTGTGATTGGCTGACTTTAAGTGCTTTAATGGAAATATTGTCTTTTTTTTTTTTTCTGAAAAAATTTAATAAAATAAAACAATTGTAAACGTTTTATTTGCTTTATGTATTAAAACGTTGGTTTTTCTTTAAAAAATTTCTACAGAAATTTTTGATTTCTCTATAAATTTTTTTAAAATATTCAATTACACTTATTCAAATTTTTAAATCTCCCTCTGTAATTTAATTTGAATATTATTAGTTCAAAAAGATTTATTTGAGAATTATTAATAAAAATTCCTTCAACAATAAAATGTGTCATTATAAAAAATTACAGACAAATTATAAATTTATAAGTAAATAAAAAAACTATGGACAAATTATAAATTTATAGACAAATTAAAAACCTTATAGACAAATTATAAATTTCAAAAACTTATAGAGACATATTATTGTGAGAATTTTTTAGAAAGTATAATTAAACAAATATATTGCATTATAGTTATATTGTACTTTTAAGAATTATAAAAATTCTTAAAAGTTCATATTTTTAGTGTGTATTATATTAAAAGAGTAAAGGTTTATAAAGAATTTTTTTTTTTTTAATTTATAGGGAAATTATAAATTTTAGAAATATATAGAGAAATATAATATATTGTGAATTATAAAATATATTAACTTTTTTTTTTTTTGAGATATAAAATTTTGAATGGTGCATACTTGGATGTCTTAAATTCTTAGATAATTAAAATAATTCTGTGTAAATTTTTTCAAAATCTTCCATTATACTTATTTAATTTTTTTAAATTTAGTTTGAATATTATTAATTCAAAAGATTTATTGGCGAATTATTTTTAAAAATTATGCGAACAAAAAATGAGTGATTAAAAAAAATCATAGACAAATTAAAAAAATTATAGACAAATTATGAATTTTAAAAACTTATAGAGAAATATTATTGTTATTTTTTTAAAATATGTTACACTTTTAAAATTATAAAAAATTTTTAGTAGTTCATATTTTTGCTGTGCACTATCTCAAATGAGTAAAGATTTATAAAGAAATTATTTTTTTTTAAATTTAGAGGAAAATCTTAAATTTCCTAAATATATATAGATATATAATATATTGTTAGTTATAAAAATACATTAACTTTTTTGTTGAGACATAAAATTTTGAATGGTGCATACTTGGGTGTCTTAAATGATCTTTGATGATTTCTTAAATGATTTATAGAAAATTTTACTAAAAATGTATTAAAATATCAAATTTAAAAAACTTACAGAGAAATCAAATTGATATATTATATGATATACTTTTCGGGTATCATAAATATTCATAATAGTACATATTTTGGTGTGACTACTTTGCAATAAATAGTAAAATACAAGATAGAACTAAATTGTTTACGTTTGATCTAAAAGATGTTTTTATGCAATAATTAATACAATCAGACTTAATAATCCAAGAAAACAATCAGTTTTCATTATGCGGCATATAGTAGATTAATTTTGTTTTTTTATAATCAAAAATTTATAAAATCATTCATTATAAAATAAGACCAGCTAGTTTTTAAATATATAAATATTTTAAATATATCATAATTTTTTTAAAAATTTAAGTATTAATTTTTGTCTTAAAATATATCTCATAAATAAATTAATGAAAAATTCAATTGTACTGATCTAATTCAAACAATTAGAATGATGTGTAATAAATTGAATCGAAATGCATATATATTTTCAAATCAGTACGCCGTATTGTTATTTCTATACCAGTAGGTCTATTATAACAATTTTGCAACGGATGTAATAAAATACGAAATATTTTACTGTATAAAAATATACAATTTTCATATCGATTGATTTAATTTTTATAATTGAATATTGTTCAATAAAGTAAATTACAATCTAAAAATAAAAAAAAATCAATAATTAACTATCTAAAAATATATAAAAAAATTTGCAATTTTAAAAGCCGAAAAAATAATAAGAAAGAAATTTAAAATTCACCGCCCAACGTGGGGCTCGAACCCACGACCCCGAGATTAAGAGTCTCGTGCTCTACCGACTGAGATAGCCGGGCTGGCGATACACTATCAAATTAATGTATAAAAACTAAAAATTTAAATTAACAGCTGGAATTTTCACATCGTTATCAATAAACAAACTTGTAAAGAATTCCAACTTATTTTATCAGTATTCAAGTAAAAGAACTGATACAAGATAACACGATACAATAAGCATGCATTTAACGAAATATATTTATTAAATTCCGCATGCGGAATCTAATCGAAATATTAATTAAAATAATAATGTTAGAAAAATGAAAATAATTCATTCATTCATTTAACCATGCAAAAAATATTCCTGTCTCAAAAAATAAATTGCCTTCATATGCTTCAAGTAATGATTGATTGTAGAAAATTTATAACTGTAAAATTATACTTTTATAGCAGGTATTTTTATTAATTGGACTTACATGAAACCTCAGCCTGTGCCTTGGCGGATTCTTTTCATCTTTCACACGCAAAAAAAAAAATGTAAGTCATAATATATATGTGTGTGTGTACATAATATCACTGTATACATAATATGCATAGTTATCAATGGTAATAATTTAATTTAAATAGACTCGATATAACGATACTAATTAACGATAACAGAGTTTTTATAAATAAATATATTTTTCAAATCAATATTATACCTAAGAAATTTATGATCTAACAACTGTATTTATGATTCCATAAAGATTACGTTGGCTATTTTTATATAAATGCTGTCATTAACGATAGATGGCGCAGCCAGCGCTGAATGGATAACTATATGCTAGGGGCCAACTGGGTAGAAAAAGAAACTATGAAAATATGCACAGTTTGACGGAGAGCTGTGGCTCTTAAAAAGAATTGTTAGGGGAAAGTATATTTTGATTCGATGAAAGGTGAAGAATATTGTTATTTTTTTTATGAATGCTGTCATTAACGATAGATGGCGCAGTCAGTGCTGAATGGATAACTGTATATGCTACAGGGCCAATGGCAGTAAGAAAAGTAATAATATAAAAAAAAATTTTAAAGTCAATTTCTACTTTTTTTCACTATATTGCATAAAGTCCTTTATAAATAAGTTACTTCTGGTGCCCTCTATTATTAGATACATGCAACTTAAATCTAAAAAAAAAATGTAATTAATTAATTAAATTTAGTGAATGAATTAATATTTGAAAAAACTGTATTAACTTCAAGTGTCGTCCACTACAAGTTCAAAACAAATGTATTCGAACTTGAGTGGATGAATAAAAAATATTTCATTAACGATTGAAAATTGGAATAAAGAGATATATATGGAAGTATGAACTAATGAAGGAATTGAAAAAAGTAGCAAGTTACTGGGTTACCAAATCGCCAAATGAAGCAGACAAAATGGCTGCCGAAGTTTGGTGTCATTGTAAAAATGCTATTTCGCCAGAAGTATAGCCAAACAGTGCTCTTGCGCCAACATTAGCTGCCAAATAGCTATTACGTCAGAGTTTATTCTAAAAAGTTTTGAAGCCAAAGTTTATCATCGCTTTAGCCAAAAAATATTATCACCATCCGCCAAATTTTAATCCTCGAAATGCAAAATTTAAAGCTTTATCATAACATTTATCGCTTTATAGCCATTTTTTCACCAAGCAAATTTTGTTATATAACTTCTTTTAAGCCAAAAAATGCTTTATCGCCAATATTTATCGCTGTGTAGCAAATTTTTCACTAAAAGCAAATCTTGTTTCATGAGGTGCTTTTACGCCCAAAGTTAATATTTAATCGCTTTAGAGCCCCCAAATTTTTTTCAGTAAGTGAATCTTGTTTTTGAGGTACTTTTAAGCCAAAGTTAATGCTTTATCATAAATTTTTATCACTAAAGGCACATGTCTGGAGTACTTTTGCGCCAAATGTTGTTACCGCTTTTACGCCGAAATTTAGCGCTATTATGCCAAAAATTATATCTAAAATGCCTTTACGCCAATTTATATCGCTTTATCGCCAAATTTTATCACTATTATGTCAACATTTTAATGTTTTCTTTTTAAGCCACATACTGCCCTTTAAGCTTAAAATATCGTATTTTGTCAACATTTATTCCTAAATTGCTCACACCAAATTAAATCGCTTTATCATAAAGGAAATTATTATGTAGATTTTTATTTTGCTAAGTCACAGAAATGTATGAAACAGCCGTAA
>BPLR01005807.1:0-24237 GCA_021605095.1 Caerostris extrusa | reverse complement strand
AAAATACTTACAAAGGAAAAACTTTATTTAGATTATTTATTCAAAAGGATTATTTAGTTTGAATTATCAATTTTGCAACAATATGACATTTTTGCAATTTTTATCCATATTTTAAAGAATAAATTGTATAAAAAAAAAAGTTAAAGTTGATATTTTTATGTGAAATTCAAAGGCTTTGAATATATTTAATCACAACACTGGTTAAAAAAGCTAAATATTTTAAATCCAGGGCATTTTATATTAAAAAGCTTTTGCCAATATTATGCAGTTGTAAAAAAATTTTTGTCGAATAAATTTTAACGTCTTCAAAACAGAGCTCAGAAAATTTTTAGAGCTTTAAATAAACAAGATTATGAATTTGACAATTGAATGACATTTTAATAAATTTACAAAATTTTTTAAAAGTAACATCTCTAATTAAAAGTTGTTTTTAGCTTTTTCTCAGAATGAATTTTTATGCTTTTTGTTTTCATGTGAAACACTATAACACAAATCATTTTGATCCAAATGCTACAAAACTTGGTATATATGTTTTTCTATAAATGTTTACAGGGAATAGACCTTGAAAATGATTCTAGCTACATAAATATTTTTTATTTTAATTGTAAACTTGGAATTACATGCAAATTTTGAAGAATTTTTATTTACAACATTTAAATTAGTAATAATAAAAAAATAATACAATAAATATAATAAATAATAAAGATATAAATTTACCAGAGGTCTATTCCCCGTAGAATGTTAGTACAGACAAATACAAATTTAGAAATTTAATAAATATTGATTTGATTTTCAGTTATCATGTTTTGTAACAGTATCAATTTTGGCCATTTTTACCCTTTTTTTAGCCTATAAAAAATTTTAAAAAATAATAATGAATTTTTTTTATGTCAAATCATAAGTTTTTAGACACATTCAATCCAAAAATGTTTACAAAGATAAAAATTTCAATAATTAAAAAAAAACAAACGTTAAATTCTGAAGATCTAAATTTATTCTGCAATCTAATAAATCGAACAGCATTGCAATATTTTTCACAATAAGTTCTCCGTATTTTCCTTAAGACTTAATCAATTTTATTGCTTGCATACACTTTTCTATCACTCTGTCTTTTCATAATTTATTATTTTGAAATTAAACATTTGATTTTTCGCAGTTTGATTAGAAAGATTTAATATTTCTGCCCTTCACGGCTTTAATATCAACATGAAATATTTATGTCTACAAAACGTCCATACTCATTTGCCTTACTATTCCTCCGAGCTCACTTCAAATACGATGAAACAGATAATCAGTAATTTTTAAGTTTTTTTTTTTTATCAGTTTTTTTTAACTTTCAAGATATTTGGTCACTTTTAGCATTAGCATAAGTACAATTAGGTCAAGAAATTGTTAATTTTTAACAAGTATGTAATCTGATTTGCTTCATTTTTGAAATTGATTTGCTTCAAATTCGGGCACTAAAATATTTCGGTTTAATTTCTTTTAAAAAAAGCTTTATGTCACTTTTGTTGCAGTTATTTTTAGATTATTACACTCTAAAACGGGGACATGAGACCGAGCGGCTAGCGCTCGGTACCACATTTTCGGGTTCCGACGATTCTGTGGATGTTTGCAGTGGTTCGAAATCCACTTTAAACTGTAGGTCCCGGTCTAATTGGACTGTAGAACTTTGCGGGTGTAGTGTTACGCGTCCCTAGCATAACGTCAAGCTACTCTCTAGGTATTGCTAAGGGAATAACGTCGGCGCAGCCCTTGCTTATGGCATAAAGATAACTGTCTAAGTACTTGACAGCTGCATTAGGAGGAAAAAAACGTGGATATAGTATAAAAGATCAAAAGGGAGACTAGCAGAAACAGACAATTTTAGAAAAGAAATCTGTAAATTTATACCGTTTGCCATTTTTTTTAGAAAGTAACTTTATAGCCTCCGAGGATTAACATGGTAGGTGCCCATTGATTCCTGATTCTATTGGTGCTATGGTCCTAGGATCTGAAAAAACTACATATTCTGAAGATTAAAGCACTGGGAATGGGATTTGATCCATTGAAGGTGGGAAATATTTCCCCATTTCCTTTTAAAAGAGAAACACAATAACTAGCGAAACTGTGCATGATTGCTTAGAAGCAATACTGAGTAGTTATTTTACCTTTTCGATGAGCAAGTTATTTCCGATCCTATTTCTACCACATAGAATGGGCCATGGATGAATGAATTAAAATCTGTAAACACTTCTATCGTTGATACTGGAAAGGATCCAGAAAGTATCGAATTCTTGATGGGGAATGATACACCGGAAAGAAGGAGGATCTGCCATTGCAGTCAAGCTGCTATTGAAACATATCTAGATGCAACACGGATAGGTAAAATTAATGTGCTGAGAAAATTTCCAGGTACAATTTTAACTTCATGTGAGTACTAAAAATAGGGAGAATCTCGATTTTATTCGAATAACAGATGCTGTAATTCAGAAATACGGGAAAGATGCATTTTAAATTAAAATATTTTTCTTTTTCTATTACCTATAAATACAGAAGTCATTCTTCCGTAGGCAGAAGTATATCATCGTCATCACAAAAATAAAAGCACAGCCTTAAAAAGATTAGAATGTAAAACTAGATAACTTCAATCGGAAGGCATGTTTAACAAATGGATTAATTTATGGTCTTTTTTAAACTGATTGTAACCTAACTGAACTTATTCTAGCTGTATGGTGTTCTAGCAAACCAAAATTTTTAAAAAAAAAAATTGTTTTTCTGCAATTTTTAATATTTACAACCTAACTCGATTCCGTCAAAATTGCGATTTAATTAATTTTGCTAAATGTATTATATGATAGCTCAATTCCTTCAACCCTTTTAAAATGTATCAGTTATGTGAAGATGTAATGCTTATTACAGAAGTTAATACTGGTGCGCAATATTTTTAACCGATTACCAAGTTCTTAAATTTGTGAGTGTATATATGTAACACGTAAAAATATATGCATGAAAAGGGTTTTCTTCTATAAGACATTTATTTCCGATTTTCTTTTTTACAAAATATAGCAAGAGATACAAAAAAGATTAATTTCTTAAAAGACACGGAAAAAATCATGTTATAAAACTTATCCCATAGCTGCAGCTACAGACTGTGCAACGGCATTAGCAGAAGAAGAAACACCACCGAAATCAACATAGCCAATGCTTGATGAACTCAATATATGCAGCAAAGCTGATACAATTTCCAACAGAGTTTGAACTAAGACTTCTGCACCAGAAGCACCACCCGCTGAAGCGCTTACTTGGGAATAAACGTTTCCAATGACATCGGACAAAGCAGCAGTATTCAATGCGCCACCAGCAGTCAGAGTCGATGCCGCAGAAGATATTCTTGAAGAAGATTCGGAAGATGTTATTCGTGAAGAAACAGTGTTAACAACGCTTCCAGCACTAGATGAAGCGTAACTTGCACCTCCTCCATATCCTCCGCTTCCATAACTTCCACCGGCTGCACCTGCTGCCGCAGCAGCTGCAGCACTGGCTCCTGCACCAGATCCGCCACCGTAACCTCCACGTCCGCCAGCACCTCCAGCGGCTCCAGATCCAGCTCCACCACCATATCCACCTGCACCTCCTGCTCCGGCTCCAGCTCCAGCTGCAGCAGCAGCTCCTGCTCCTGCGCCTGCCCCTGCGCCTGATCCAGCTCCCCCACCGTATCCTCCACCATATCCACCTGCACCTCCTGCTCCGGCTCCAGCTCCAGCTGCAGCAGCAGCTCCTGCCTCCTGCCAGCACCACCAGCGCCTGCACCAGCTGCAGCTGCAGCACCTGCTCCTGCACCAGCTCCGCCACCGTAGCCTCCTTGTCCACCTCCATAACCGCCGCCTGCACCGGCGCCTGCTCCAGCAGCAGCTGCCGCACCAGCACCAGCTCCGCCACCGTAACCTCCACGTCCGCCTGCGCCGGCACCTGCACCGGCCCCTGCGCCTGCTCCGGATCCAGCTCCACCACCATATCCACCTGCACCTCCTGCTCCGGCTCCAGCTGCAGCAGCAGCTCCTGCTCCTGCACCAGATCCGCCGCCGTAACCTCCACGTCCGCCAGCACCTCCAGCGCCTGCACCTGCCCCGGCCCCTGCGCCTGCTCCGGATCCAGCTCCACCACCACCGTATCTACCACCATATCCACCACCATATCCTCCTGCACCTCCTGCTCCGGCTCCAGCTGCAGCAGCAGCACCTGCTCCTGCACCAGATCCGCCGCCGTAACCTCCACGTCCGCCAGCACCTCCAGCGCCTGCACCTGCCCCGGCCCCTGCGCCTGCTCCGGATCCAGCACCATATCCTCCACCATATCCACCTGCACCGCCTGCTCCGGCTCCAGCTGCAGCAGCAGCACCTGCTCCTGCACCAGATCCGCCGCCGTAAACTCCACGTCCGCCAGCACCTCCAGCGCCTGCACTTGCACCGGCCCCTGCGCCTGCTCCGGATCCAGCTCCACCACCGTATCCTCCACCATATCCACCTGCACCTCCTGCTCCGGCTCCAGCTGCAGCAGCAGCACCTGCTCCTGCACCAGATCCGCTGCCGTAACCTCCACGTCCGCCTGCACCTGCGCCTGCACTCCCCTGCGCCTGCTCCGGATCCAGCTCCACCACCACCGTATCTCCACCATATCCACCACCATATCCTCCTGCACCTCCTGCTCCGGCTCCAGCTGCAGCAGCAGCACCTGCTCCTGCACCAGATCCGCCACCGTAGCCTCCACGTCCGCCAGCACCACCAGCGCCTGCACCAGCTGCAGCTGCAGCTCCTGCTCCTGCTCCTGCACCAGCTCCGCCACGGTAGCCTCCTTGTCCACCTCCATAACCGCCGCCTGCACCGGCGCCTGCTCCAGCAGCAGCTGCCGCACCAGCACCAGATCCGCCACCATAACCTCCACGACCTCCAGCACCTCCAGCTCCTGCTCCTGCTCCGGCTCCTGCGCCTGCTCCTGAACCAGCTCCACCACCGTATCCTCCACCATATCCACCTGCTCCACCAGATCCGGCTCCAGCGGCAGCACCAGCTCCACCACCGTATCCTCCACCATATCCACCTGCACCACCTGCTCCTGCTCCAGCTGCAGCAGCAGCACCTGCTCCCACCAGATCCGCCACCGTAACCTCCACGTCCCGCCAGCACCACCAGCGCCTGCACCAGCTGCAGCTGCAGCTCCTGCTCCTGCTCCTGCACCAGCTCCGCCACCGTAGACTCCTTGTCCTCCTCCATAACCGCCGCCTGCACCGGCGCCTGCTCCAGCAGCAGCTGCCGCACCAGCACCAGCTCCGCCACCGTAACCTCCACGACCGCCAGCACCGCCAGCGCCCGCACCTGCACCGGCCCCTGCGCCTGCTCCGGATCCAGCACCATATCCTCCACCATATCCACCTGCACCGCCTGCTCCGGCTGCGGCTGCAGCAGCAGCACTTGCTCCTGCACCAGATCCGCCGCCGTAACCTCCACGTCCGCCGGCACCTCCAGCGCCTGCACCTGCACCGGCCCCTGCGCCTGCTCCGGATCCAGCTCCACCACCGTATCACCACCATATCCACCTGCACCTCCTGCTCCGGCTCCAGCTGCAGCAGCAGCACCTGCTCCTGCACCAGCTCCGCCACCATAGCCTCCTTGTCCACCTCCATAACCGCCGCTTGCACCGGCGCCAGCTCCAGCAGCAGCTGCCGCACCAGCACCAGCTCCGCCACCATAACCTCCACGACCGCCAGCACCTCCAGCTCCTGCTCCTGCACCGGCCCCTGCGCCTGCTCCTGAACCAGCTCCTCCACCGTATCCTCCACCATATCCACCTGCACCACCTGCTCCGGCTGCCGCTGCGGCAGCAGCACCTGCTCCTGCACCAGATCCGCCACCATAACCTCCACGACCGCCAGCACCTCCAGCTCCTGCTCCTGCACCGGCCCCTGCGCCTGCTCCTGAACCAGCTCCACCACCGTATCCTCCACCATATCCACCTGCACCGCCTGCTCCGGCTGCGGCTGCAGCAGCAGCACTTGCTCCTGCACCAGATCCGCCGCCGTAACCTCCACGTCCGCCGGCACCTCCAGCTCCTGCACCTGCACCGGCCCCTGCGCCTGCTCCGGATCCAGCTCCACCACCGTATCCACCACCATATCCACCTGCACCTCCTGCTCCGGCTCCAGCTGCAGCAGCAGCACCTGCTCCTGCACCAGCTCCGCCACCATAGCCACCTTGTCCACCTCCATAACCGCCGCTTGCACCGGCGCCAGCTCCAGCAGCAGCTGCCGCACCAGCACCAGCTCCGCCACCATAACCTCCACGACCTCCAGCACCTCCAGCTCCTGCTCCTGCTCCGGCTCCTGCGCCTGCTCCTGCACCAGATCCGCCACCATAACCTCCACGACCGCCAGCACCTCCAGCTCCTGCTCCTGCTCCGGCTCCTGCGCCTGCTCCTGAACCAGCTCCACCACCGTATCCTCCACCATATCCACCTGCACCACCTGCTCCGGCTGAGCAGCTGCAGCACCAGCTCCACCACCGTATCCTCCACCATATCCACCTGCACCACCTGCTCCTGCTCCAGCTGCAGCAGCAGCACCTGCTCCTGCACCAGATCCGCCACCGTAGCCTCACGTCCTGCACCTCCAGCACCTGCCCAGCTGCAGCTGCAGCACCTGCTCCTGCCCTGCACCAGCTCCTCCACCGTAGCCTCCTTTTGTCCTCCCCTCCACCTGCCGCCTGCACCGGCAGCCTGCTCCAGCAGCAGCTGCCGCTCCAGCACCAGCTCCGCCACCGTAACCTCCACGACCGCCAGCACCTCCAGCGCCTGCACCTGCACCGGCCCCTGCGCCTGCTCCGGATCCAGCACCATATCCTCCACCATATCCACCTGCACCGCCTGCTCCGGCTGCGGCTGCAGCAGCAGCACTTGCTCCTGCACCAGATCCGCCGCCGTAACCTCCACGTCCGCCAGCACCTCCAGCTCCAGCTCCTGCACCGGCCCCTGCGCCTGCTCCTGATCCAGCTCCACCACCGTATCCTCCACCATATCCACCTGCACCTCCTGCTGCGGCTCCAGCTGCAGCAGCAGCAGCTCCTGCTCCTGCACCAGATCCGCCACCGTAGCCTCCACGTCCGCCAGCACCACCAGCGCCTGCACCAGCTGCAGCTGCAGCTCCTGCTCCTGCTCCTGCACCAGCTCCGCCACCGTAGCCTCCTTGTCCTCCTCCATAACCGCCGGCTGCACCGGCGCCTGCTCCAGCAGCAGCTGCCGCACCAGCACCAGCTCCGCCACCGTAACCTCCACGACCGCCAGCACCGCCAGCGCCCGCACCTGCACCGGCCCCTGCGCCTGCTCCGGATCCAGCACCATATCCTCCACCATATCCACCTGCACCGCCTGCTCCGGCTGCGGCTGCAGCAGCAGCACCTGCTCCCAGATCCGCCGCCGTAACCTCCACGTCCGCCGGCACCTCCAGCGCCTGCACCTGCACCGGCCCCTGCGCCTGCTCCGTATCCAGCTCCACCACCGTATCCACCACCATATCCACCTGCACCTCCTGCTCCGGCTCCAGCTGCAGCAGCAGCACCTGCTCCTGCACCAGCTCCGCCACCATAGCCTCCTTGTCCACCTCCATAACCGCCGCTTGCACCGGCGCCAGCTCCAGCAGCAGCTGCCGCACCAGCACCAGCTCCGCCACCATAACCTCCACGACCTCCAGCACCTCCAGCTCCTGCTCCTGCTCCGCCGGCTCCGGCTCCTGCGCCTGCTCCTGAACCAGCTCCACCACCGTATCCTCCACCATATCCACCTGCACCACCAGCTCCGGCTCCAGCTGCAGCAGCAGCAGCACCTGCTCCTGCACCAGATCCGCCACCATAACCTCCACGACCGCCAGCACCTCCAGCTCCTGCTCCTGCTCCAGCTCCTGCTCCTGCTTCCTGCACTGCCGGCTCCTGCGCCTGCTCCTGAACCAGCTCCACCACCTGCACCCCAGCCTGCTCCAGCTGCAGCAGCAGCAGCACCAGCTCCACCACCGTATCCTCCACCATATCCACCTGCACCACCAGCTCCGGCTCCAGCTGCAGCAGCAGCACCTGCTCCTGCACCAGATCCGCCACCGTAGCCTCCACGTCCTCCAGCACCTCCAGCGCCTGCTCCAGCTGCAGCTGCAGCACCTGCTCCTGCACCAGCTCCGCCAACATAGCCTCCTTGTCCACCTCCATAACCGCCGCCTGCACCGGCGCCAGCTCCAGCAGCAGCTGCCGCACCAGCACCAGCTCCGCCACCATAACCTCCACGACCGCCAGCACCTCCAGCTCCTGCTCCTGCACCGGCCCCAGCGCCTGCTCCTGAACCAGCTCCACCACCGTATCCTCCACCATATCCACCTGCACCACCTGCTCCGGCTCCAGCTGCCGCAGCAGCAGCACCTGCTCCTGCACCAGATCCGCCACCATAGCCTCCACGACCGCCAGCACCTCCAGCTCCTGCTCCTGCACCGGCTCCTGCGCCTGCTCCTGAACCAGCTCCTCCACCATATCCTCCACCATATCCACCTGCACCACCTGCTCCGGCTCCAGCAGCAGCAGCACCTGCTCCTGCACCAGATCCGCCATCGTAGCCTCCACGTCCTCCAGCACCGCCAGCGCCTGCTCCAGCTGCAGCTGCAGCACCTTCTCCTGCTCCAGATCCACCACCATAGCCTCCTTGTCCTCCATAACCGCCGCCTGCACCGGCTCCTGTTCCAGCAGCAGCTGCCGCACCAGCACCAGCTCCGCCACCGTAACCTCCACGACCGCCAGCACCTCCAGCGCCTGCACCTGCACCGGAGCCTGCGCCTGCTCCTGAACCAGCTCCACCACCGTATCCTCCACCATATCCACCTGCACCACCTGCTCCGGCTCCAGCTGCGGCAGCAGCACCTGCTCCTGCACCAGATCCGCCACCGTAACCTCCACGTCCTCCAGCACCTCCAGCGCCTGCTCCAGCTGCGGCTGCAGCGCTTGCACCGGCACCGGCCCCTGCTCCTGATCCTGATCCAGCTCCCCACCGTATCCTCCACCATATCCACCAGCACCTCCTGCTCCTCCAGCTAAGCACCTGCCTGGCTCCAGCTCCGCCACCGTAGCTCCTTACCTTCACCTCCATAACCGCTGCCTGCAGCGCCTGCTCCAGCAGCAGCTGCCGCCCAGCCCCAGATCCGCCACCGTAACCTCCACTTCCGCCAGCACCTCCAGCGCCTGCACCTGCACCGGCCCCTGCGCCTGCTCCTGATCCAGCTCCACCACCGTATCCTCCACCATATCCACCTGCACCTCCTGCTCCAGCTCCGCCACTGTAGCCTCCTTGTCCACCTCCAGATCCACCGCCAGCACCTGCGCCTGCTCCAGCAGCAGCACCTGCTCCTGCACCAGATCCGCCACCGTAGCCTCCACGTCCTCCAGCACCTCCAGCGCCTGCTCCAGCTGCAGCTGCAGCACCTGCTCCTGCTCCAGCTCCACCAACATAGCCTCCTTGTCCACCTCCATAACTGCCGCCTGCACCGGCGCCAGCTCCAGCAGCAGCTGCCGCACCAGCACCAGCTCCGCCAACGTAACCTCCACGACCGCCAGCACCTCCAGCGCCTGCACCTGCACCGGCCCCTGCGCCTGCTCCTGATCCAGCTCCACCACCGTATCCTCCACCATATCCACCTGCACCTCCTGCTCCTGCTGCGGCTGCAGCACCTGCTCCGGCTCCAGCTCCGCCACCTTAGCCTCCTGTCACCTCCATAACCGCCGCCTGCACCAGCGCCTGCTCCAGCAGCAGCTGCTGCACCCGCACCAGCTCCGCCACCGTAACCTCCACGACCGCCATCACCTCCAGCTCCTGCTCCTGCACCGGCACCTGCGCCTGCTCCTGAACCAGCTCCACCACCGTATCCTCCACCATATCCACCTGCACCACCTGCTCCGGCTCCAGCTGCGGCAGCAGCACCGGCTCCTGCACCAGATCCGCCACCGTAGCCTCCACGTCCTCCAGCACCTCCAGCGCCTGCTCCTGCTGCGGCTGCAGCACCTGCTCCTGCACCAGCTCCGCCACCATAGCCTCCTTGTCCTCCATAACCGCCGCCTGCACCGGCGCCTGCTCCAGCAGCAGCTGCCGCACCAGCACCAGCTCCGCCACCGTAACCTCCACGACCGCCAGCACCTCCAGCGCCTGCACCTGCACCGGCTCCTGCGCCTGCTCCTGATCCAGCTCCACCACCGTATCCTCCACCATATCCACCTGCCCCTCCTGCTCCTGCTGCAGCTGCAGCACCTGCTCCGGCTCCAGCTCCGCCACCGTAGCCTCCTTGTCCTCCTCCATAACCGCTGCCTGCACCAGCGCCTGCTCCAGCAGCAGCTGCCGCACCAGCCCCAGATCCGCCACCGTAACCTCCACTTCCGCCAGCACCTCCAGCGCCTGCACCTGCACCGGCCCCTGCGCCTGCTCCTGATCCAGCTCCACCACCGTATCCTCCACCATATCCACCTGCACCTCCTGCTCCAGCTCCGCCACTGTAGCCTCCTTGTCCACCTCCAGAACCACCGCCAGCACCTGCGCCTGCTCCAGCAGCAGCTGCCGCACCAGCACCAGCTCCACCACCGTAACCTCCACGGCCTCCAGCACCACCAGCTCCTGCTCCTGCGCCTGCTCCTGATGCAGCTCCACCACCATATCCACCTGCGCCTCCTGCTCCTGCTCCAGCAGCAGCTGCAGCACCGGCTCCTGCACCAGCTCCGCCACCGTAGCCGCCTAGTCCACCTCCATATCCGCCGCCGGCACCTGGGCCTGCTCCAGCACCGGCACCTGCACCTGAGCCAGCTCCACCACCGTATCCTCCATCCGCTCCACCTGCACCTGCGCCTGCTCCAGCCGCAGCTGCAGCTCCAGCACCAGCACCGTAGCCACCTGCTCCTCCTGCACCGCCGCCATAACCTCCTCCGTAGGAAACAGAAGATCCGGCTGAAGACGATGAACTTGATGAAGACGAAGAAGTTGATGTAGTCGATGTGGTTATCGAGCCACCACCATATGCAACAGATCCTCCTCCATAACCACCTCCTCCTGAAGCTCCAGCTGCGGCTGCTGCAGCAGAACCGCCAGCTCCACCTCCTCCTGCTCCTCCACCATATCCTCCTCCTGCTCCACCTCCATATCCTCCTCCTGCTCCACCTTCATATCCTCCTCCTGCTCCTCCTCCCGATGCTCCTCCACCGTAGGCCCCGGCGGATGCACTCGCAGACGCTCCAGCCGAGGCCTCGTTGGCCGCTGCCTGAGCGAACATGCCGATCATCTCGTTCAGTTCGTTGACGAAGACGTAGTCGACGGTGCCCGTGGTCTGCATGAACGCTTGGGTAAGGGCGTCCAGGATGGACTGTCTCTTGACATCTCCTGGGGCACCGGAATTGTCGGAGAAGGCGATTTCCGCCACCGAAGAAGCGAAAGCCATGCTCAGCGCCTGAGTCTTTCTCTTCGACATCGGACCCTGTCTCGAGTACTTGTCGATGGCACTCACAACGGTGTCCTGAATCGAAGTCATGTCGTCCAACTGGTCACCCGTGAAAGAGCCCGATCCCTGAATCAGGTTCAGGAAGGACCCGATGTAGGCCTCAGCATTCCTGGCGTCGGTGAATATGCTGTCACCCAGAGCCAAGTAGCTCTGAGCGCAGACAATCAGAAAAAGTACAGATAGTTGAGAAAGCCACTGCATTGTTAACACTCAGATGACTGATCTCGAAAGAGTGATTTTGCTCTGACTGTGGGATCCTTTTATACCGAAAAAAAATCGGGACAACTGTCACGATTTGGCTGATGCAATGGACATAAAACGTGATGCTGGAAGCTTATTCACCTGTTGATGTTTTACCAGCCCTATGCATACGTCAATGCATATATTTTTATTTCACGAACAGTGTCCCACAACGATTGGATGGCGCTTTTTTTACTACGCAGAACACGTGAAATAGTGTTTTCATCAAATTAATCTAAATTATTTTTTACATGTCTATTAATTGTCAGTAAAATTGGATTTTTAATCATTACATTCACTCATTTTAATGCAAGATATAACTATGGGATACTCAACTTTCAATAAAAAATTTAAAAACTGTCACAGAAATTGAGCAACGTAGAAAGATTTCAATCTGTTTCCGTCTTTATGAAGAATGGTGTCATTCTATGTAAAGTGTGGAATTGATCGGAGTGAAACGTTTTGGAAAATTAATCGAAACATTTTTAATTTATCCTAAAAATTCATTTAACCCATTAGTTAATATTAGTGAGATTTTTTATTTATGTCTCTCTGCACAACTCAATGTGGTTTTAAAAGTGAAATCGTCTAAAATCTAAGTAGTTGAAGAAATGTTTCAAAACATGACTCTACTTTAGCGAATCAGTATCAGTAAATAACAATGAAACATAAACGATAATTAAGCCTCCTAGGCATAATCTTATTGATAAGTCTTCATTTTAATAATATGTGTTTTTAATGAGAAAAATTATGCCAGAAATGTTATAGTACATATTCGAAATAATATACATTAAAAGAACTGCATTCACATAAATTTAAAAACTTGAAATGGCGTGTTGCATACAATTTAGGAAGATAATTAATTTATAAATTAAAAACTACTCAAGATAAGTTTTATTTATAATTTGGAATATCTGAAGATTATATAGTTTATTTTTATTTAATATCACATGAATATTGTAGGAAAATTTGTAAATTTTTATTACCGTCGGCAACAATTACTGCATTATATTTTTATTTGTATTTTAACAAAACAGCAATTGGAGTAATCTTTTCGTAGAGTTTATTGTGACTACCACAATTAGATCTTTCATTCTTCCTTAATTGCGTTTTCCCAAATGTTGCTATGGAATAGCAGAAGTATGATTTTAATGCAACGCAAACTTCAAAATTAATAAAAAGTTTAAATGTTATATTTTAAATATATAACATTTACATTGTCTTTGTTTCAGTTGAAATGCATTATTTGCAATAAAATAATCAGGACATTAAAATGAATTCTGAACAATGACATTCTTCAACAAGTAACAAATTACAAAAATAAAAAAAAAAAAATGAAACAAAAAATGCTACAAATTTTTTTTTTTTTTTAAATTTTATGTGTTAACCGTGAGAAAAAGGAATAAATGTGTGCTCACAGAATACAGGTTTATGTCATACGATATCTGTTTATCGAAAACAATTTAGGACATGACGAATACCTTCAGCTGTATATCCAAATTCTTGTATACCAAATGAGGAGAAACATTTTATGACACCAATAAATGTCGAATGCCCTTCAGATTTCGTGAATAAAACATTAAAAATGGCGTCTTAGATTCGGACCTAGTCTCGAAATTGTTTGCTAAGCTGATACATCTTTTGCTGATCAACACGTGGCACCAGAATTCCTTTCTATCACTTTTGGAAACCCCGCAGATACTGAAACCAGGTATCAAAAATTCATCATTATTATCTATGTAGATTAAGGTTATAAGATTTAAAACAAAAATGAAAAAGGCGAACCAATTAAAATACATGAAGTGCATTGATTGAATATTACATTTCCAACATAGTAGTCAGGGTTATTCGCTGGCTATGCAGGATGATAATGAATTTACATTAAGTGTATAAAAATGAAATAGACGTAAACATTGTAACATGAACATTGTAACGAAAAACCCAAATAAAAAGAGAAACTGAAAGAAAAAAATGGGGGAAAACTAAATAGGTCCATATTACTTGCTTGCTTATTTGGGCGGATTTCTTTTAAAGATTTCTTGCGGAAGAAATCTTGCCCGAACAATTGAAGTACCAAATGATCCATCAGTCATTGTGCAACGAATTGTGGTTCCAGCGTGATGGGACCCATCCCGTTTCATCTATCATATTCAACGATAAGTATTCTCACTTATTACCCTGCATGATCATCGAACCTATTCTCCCAGAAATCTTGTGGAGGTTGACGAGGGTCATATCCATTATCTAGTGGAAGTCAGAAGTATCTTGCAGTAAGCAGTTGAGTATCGTCCCAGACCATCTAAGAGACAAACGGAATATTTCAAAATGTACACAATACCATATGATGCCGATGCCAGGTTTGCGGAAAATTGGTAGCGGTAACTTCCAACGGAACATTTCAAAATGTACATGATCCAGATGATGTCGATGCTAGGTTTGTGGAAAATTGGCACCTTCTTAATATAAAAATCTCAAACTTTAGAGAATAATAGCTGTATTTCTCGTATTCTTCTTATACTTGACTGTGGCGATGTTCATTTAAATATTATGCAGCTAGTTAACTGGGAATTCCCTTCGAATTGAAGCATTTAGATAGTTAATATTAACATTAACTTCAGTTTTAGAGTGCCCTAGAGTTATGAATAAGTTCTGTTTTAGGGAAACCATATATAAATTTTCATCAAATTTGCATCCTAATAACATGTAATCGAACAAACTAACACAAATGGTATCGATGTCTTCAGATTCTTCATCTCTTTTCCTTCACAAAACTATTAACATGCATCCAAACCTCCATTAAAATTACATCCAAAATCCTTAAATTTGGGATTTGTCTGAGAATTTTCGTTTTTAAAAGTGACCTTTAATACTTTTTTATTTATTGGTCCGATTTTAATTCTATTCAATCTGTTTTAAAATGTATATATCCGTCTTTTCATTTATTTCGATATCTTAAAGTTTAGAAAAAAAAAATATCAATTGAATTTTATTGACTCAACTATTATCTCATACGATCTTGTGCTCAAAACACCTTGTAATAACTATGTAATCGACTGTTTGAGTAACAGAGTGATACGAAGGATTAAGTCTTTGTCAAATATGTTTTTAGTTTTATGAGTTTATTGGATTTCACGTTTATAAAATACTACTACTACAAATTAATAAAACGATTTTTACTTAATGCCCTGCATGATCATCAAACCTATTTTCCGTGCTAATGTAGCTGTATAGTGTTTCTTATTGTATTTTGAATACTTTATTCTTTCATTCATGCCTGGAATTTTCAAACTTTGATATATTCACTTGGCTAATGAATGTGATAGTTATTCTTGTAAAATTTGAAATATTTAATTCCTCATTTATGCCTAGAATTTTCACACTTTGATATATTCTTTTGGGTATTGTATGTGATAACGTTTCTTGTAGAATTTGGAATATTTCATTCTACGTTTAAGACTACATTTATCTTAGTTTTGAAAATCTTTTAGAGATTCTTAAACAATTCATTCTTCATGAAGTTCTTGATCTATTCAATATTGCTATATTCATGTGGCTGTTGAATTTGGCCATTCTTGTAGTATTCCAATCAATTGCTTCATATATCTTGTGCATTATTGAACATTGGCATATTCCTGAGTTTATTCATCCGTTCTAGAATGTTCACACATGATAAGTTGAAATTTTCAAGCAGATTTCAGTTTCCTTTTTTTTTCTTTTTCTTATTATTTTAATTTATTTTCTGTGTCATTTATTAAAATCTCGTTCATTTAAAAGAAAAAAAAAAAATATCGATGGCATTTCATTGACAAAATATTGTTTTTCACACATGCTTCTGACCTTAATACTACTACACAAAAATGTGTCAGAAAAATTTAAAAAAAATTAAATCTTCTTAAATTTTATTTTCAGAAATTACTACGCACTCGTAAGATGCGTGCATGATACAGGTGAGCACGAATTTATTCATAAAGTAATAAAACAGAATGTTCTAGAAATATTCTTACAAATTTTACGAGTAACAATGTTTTCTTAGAAAGCAGATTGACACCTTTCGTGCATGAGTTACGTGTCAACAAGCTCATCTCACCATGGGTTTTCTTCAGCTGAGCTTGCAATTTGGTGAATACGAAATGAGAGACAATTTTTATTACATTCATAAAATTAAGAAAGTCCTTGAAATCTCTGAATAATGCATCGATATTGCCATCTTCGATTTGAGCAGTAATTTCGAGCAATTTGCTTAGCTGTTCTTTTATGACAATTGCGCACCAACAATGCAAATTGTTATGCCTTTCAGGCAGAAATGAGAACCCCGTAGATTTCGAAAGAATTTATGTGTTATCGATAAAATTATTTATGATTTTGTTTTCTTCAGATTGATTATCACCTGTCAACATTTGACAACAAGTAAATTTCTTTTCGTATGCATTTGTATGGTGCACCCATGTATCTTCCAACCGGTAAGTCTTCAGGGTAAGTGTTTTGATTTGGATTTTCTTAGAACATATTACGAATTCTTTTACAATGAAACAATATCATTTCTTTCTCTCGTTTACCGGCTAAGCCGTAATCTACAAAGCAGGGGTGGCCAACCCAAATGATTTTACTGGCCACTTTGGAAATGCATCGTAACTCCGCGGGCCGCATACAAAATTATAAATCCCCATGTTAGATTTAGATCCGCTATAGACATTTTTGGAGTCAAGAATTTAAATATAGTCAGTTATTATTATTGTGTTTACTATTATTCTTACATGCAAACATTAATAACATAATAATGATACTAAACGCACAACTGCGCGCATTTAGGAATGGTCACTGCTCTACCGACGTTACTCAAAAGTGAAACATAGAACCTGTTATATTAGACGTTCCACGTTATATTAGACGTTCCACGTTATATTAGACGTTCCTGTTATATTGGATGTTCCTGTTATATTAGACGTCCTGATGCACGCGCATCATGAATTCGCAGAATATAATTTATCTATTCTGGGAGCTCATAACTGTAAACCCATAAATTAAACAGGCAATATCAGACATATATTCTCAAGAATATTTGTTTAATTAAAGATAATATTTTATCATAATTTCCACACTTAATTTTTTTGATATATGGAGGCTCAAATAATGCATTTTTTAATACATTGGTTTTCACTACTTTGGCCATTATAAAATAAATGTATTTTGTAAAAGTGTGATAAATCTCAGGAGCCGGGGAAATGTTCAAGGTGGGCCGTGGGTTGGACACCCTTGCTATAAAGGGTACGAATATGTCATTGTTTTGTTACGATTTTATTAAAAATCAAAAATACATGTAATAAATTCAAGATTGAACTATTATTTACAACCTAAATCTTTATTGATATTTTGATAACCAATAATTTATGCATTGCGCTTTTAATTAGTGAAGCTTTACGTCATGAATTTGTAGGAAAAAGGGGACCAAAAATATTTACTCTGAAAAAGAATCAGATGTTTTCTCACATGGATGAAAAGACCTCGAAGTTCAAAAGTATTTCATATCCTAAATTACTGTCTTCCAGGGAGTTAATAATATCTGAAGTCTGTAACACCGAAGGTCGGAGAGCTAACCGCTTGGCCACTAGGCCGCTGTTGGTGGAGAAGATACCATGTGTTTGGTTAGTACATAATATTTGGGTGTGGTTCGGAAGAAACATTAAGAAAACTCTGTGTTGTGACACATTTTTCGCTCTCCAAATCTATTTGTCTTTTAAGCAGTTATTTAAACTTCCGTTCACTCGCACGCTATGATTGAACTGATTGCGCAATTAAAATATAATTAATCAGAGACAAAATTTAATGAATTTTAATTTAAAAATTTTATCAGCAAGCATAGCAAATCGTAGATCTTAAACTTCCGTTCACACGCGCGTTATGATTGAACTATGATTGCATAATTAAAATATATATAATCAGCGACAAATTTTAACGAATTTTAATTTAAAAATTTTATCCGTAAGCAAAACAAATCCCTAAATTTAAACATTCGTTCACTCGCGCGTTATGATTGAACTATGAATGCATTATTAAAATATATTTAATCAGAGACAAATTTAACGGATTTGAATCAAAAAAATTTTCCATACGCAAAACCAATCCCAGAATTTAAATTGTTGTTCAATTTCACGCTATGATTAACTATGAATGAACTATTAAAAATATTTAATCGGGGACAAATTTAATGAATTTTAATTTACATATTTTATCCGCAAGCATAATAAATCGTAGAATTTAAACTTCCGTTCACTCGCGCATTATGATTGAACTATGAATGCATTATTAAAATATATTTAATCACAGACAAACTTTAACGGATTTTTAATTTAAAAAATTTTATCCGTAAGCAAAACAAATCGCAGGATTTAAACTTCCGTTCACTCGCGCGTTATGATTGAACTATGATTGCATAATTAAAATATATTTGATATATCTGAAAAAAGAATCAGATGTTTTCTCAAAAGGATGAAAAACACTTGAAAGTTCAAAAGTTTTTCATATCCTAAATTACTGTCTTTCAGGGAGTTAATATCTGGAGCCTGTAATATGATTGAACTATGGCTGCATAATTAAAATATATTTAATCAGAGACAACTCTTAACGAATCTTAATTAAGAAAAACAAATCAAAGAATTTAAATTTTTGTTCAATTTCACGCTATGATTGCACTATTAAAAATATAAAATCAGAGACAATTTTAACGAATTTTAATTTCAAAATTTTTTCAGTAAGCAAAACAAATGAAAGAATTGAAATTGTTGTTCAATTTCACGCTATGATTGAACTATGATTCCACAATTAGAATATATTTAATCTGAGACAAATTTTAACGGATTTTTAATTTAAAAATTTCATCCGTAAGCAAAACATATTGCAGGATTTAAACTTCCGTTCACTCGCGCGTTATGATTGAACTATGGCTGCGTAATTAAAATATATTTAATCAGAGACAACTCTTAACGAATCTTAATTAAAAACAATTTTCAGTAAGCAAGACAAATCCCAGAATTTAAATTGTTGTTCAATTTCACGCTATGATTGAACTATGAATGCACTATTAAAAATATTTAATGAGAGACAAATTTAACGAATTTTAATTTAAAAATTTCATCCGTAAGCAAAACAAATCGCAGGATTTAAACCCGTTCACTCGCATTTATGATTGAAGTATGATTGCATAATTAAAGTATATTTAATCAGAGACAACTCTTAACAAATCTTAATTTAAAAAAAATTTTTAGTAAGCAAAACAAATCCTAGAATTTAAATTGTTGTTCAATTTCACGCTATGATTGAACTATGATTGCACTATTAAAAATATTTAATCAGAGACAAATTTAACGAATTTTAATTTAAAAATTTTATCCGTAAGCGAAACAAATCGCAGGATTTAAACTTCCGTTCACTCGCGCGTTATGATTGAACTATGATTGCACAATTAAAATATATTTAATCAGAGACAAATTTTAACGCATTTTAATTTAAAACTTTTATCCGTAAGAAAAACGAATTTCAGAATTTAAACTTCCGTTCACTCGCGCGTTATGATTGCACAATTAAAATATATCTAATCAGAGACAACTTTTAACGAATTTTTAATTTAAAAATTTTTCCGCAAGCATAACAAATCGTAGAATTTAAACTTCCATTCACTCGCGCGTTATGATTGAACTGTGATTTCACAATTAAAATATATTTAATCAGTGAGAAATTTTAGCGAATTTTAATTGAAAACCTTTAATTAAAATGTTGTAGTAAAAGTGGAAAATCTTAAATCGTTGGTTTTATCAAGAAAATGAATATTTATGATACCTTTAAAATTTTATGTAACTATTCTGTATAAATTGTAACATAAATTCTGCATGTCGTAAACTATCTTTTTTCTTTAGATTTTGAAATTCATCTAATTTTTAATACGAATACATTCTCATTTGTTTCATAAAGTAACGCTTTATTATTCTTCGACTGATAATTCTCTTTTATACTGAGTTATCGTAATACAATTTTAGGAAAATGTTAAATGTAGGGTGATAATTTTTAAGAGCGATTATCATTAGACATAATATTTTTGTGAATGGCTCTAAATAATGTTTGATATAAGTCCAAATTTTCGTAAAGGCTGACTCTTTGATTGGCAACGAACGAAATGAATACAGACTTTAAAATTTTGAATTAAAAACTTTCAATGATGGCTACTAAAGTGATCAATATGCAAATTACATTTATTTATAAAAAAAAAAAAAAAAAAGCATAATATTCAAAATGTCGCCACTTACGTAATGCACAAGACACCTGCGAGGCATTTTAATTTTTATATATTTTTTTTTTTATCAAAGTAAGGCATGGTTTTGTTGAAAATAATTCTTTGTAATAATATGCAAAAGTACTTTTGATATTGTTTGAAAATTTAAGTAGAAAAAAATTCAATTCAGAGTGCAGTGAAAGATTTCCTTACTGAAAAATTAATTTATTTACATACTTTCAAAATTGATTATAAATCTTAAGAAACATAATTCATATAGAAATTATTTATTTATTAAAAATTATTATTATTTATTAAAATAGATTATTAATTTATTTTAATATTAAAATTATTTATTATTTATTTTCCTAACACCAAATTCCCAGATATAAACATTTAATATATTATTATTATTTAAAATATTTTTTATTTTAAATATACATTAAAAAAGCGTGCAAATTATAACTATAACTTTCCAAATTTAATATTTTAAATAGTTTGAATATATGCATGATTTAAATTTATTATTTAGAAAATACAATAAATAATTTAATGAAGTCAGAAATGCGACTGAAATTATTTCTTCCCTACACAAACAATTCAAACAAATCTGCAAATGTAAAGACTTTTCAGTAAACTAGATTTCGATTATAACAACTATTTCTGACATGTTATGATGTATAAAATTTATATGCGAATCCTATTATGGCACTGAAATTACGGAACTATAAACAATGAGCTATCGTGAAATAATTTGATATTGCTTGAGATTAACAAATTATCAGAATTGTTTTAAAAATAATGTTGGATTTGTATTTCAAAATTATACTCACTATCATACTTAAATTAATAGTCTTCATTCTCTTTAGAGCACGTGTGGCCAACCCGCGGAAAGCCTTGAAATTTTTTCGGCCCTTAAGTTTTATTACATTTTTACAAAAATATATTTATTTTATAATGGCCAAAGTAGTGAAAAAAAAATTATTTAAAAAATACATTATTTGTGCATCCATGTATTCAAAAATCAATTGTCGAAATGATGAGAAAATTAATTTTGATTTTTTAAAATAATATTCTTGCGCAAATAAATATCGCACTAGTAAAATAAATATTTTTTAATGATTTCATTTATATTTATATATTTTTTATATTTCATTGTTAGTGTTATATACTTCTTTATAAAGTGCGTTTTGTATCATTACTATTATGTTATATATGTTTACATGTAAGAATACTAATAAACTCAAAAATAATAACTCATTATGTTTCAATTTTTCACTCCAAAAAATGTCTATAGTGAGTCAAATCTAAATCTAAATCTAATGTAAGGATATATAATTTTATACGCCGCCCGCGGAGTTAGATGGCCCGAAAAGATCATTTGGATTGGCCACCCCTGCTTTAGAGTTTTAATTAGAAAATAAGATTCGTGATATAAAAATAGATGATAAATATTGCTAATGAATCTCTAATTATGGCGTTTGAGACTAATTTATAATTATAATTAATCATTCGGATATCCTTATAGACTCGTAACAAAATTTGTATATAAAATTTGAACTAATAGAGCCCATACATTGCATTACTGTAAATCAATTAAAATATTTATTAGATATCGGGAAGTGCTATTTAAATAGTAATTAATTTCATCACTTATTGACATGCAGAAATTTTAAACACGCTGCGAGTGGCAAATCATGTATTTACAAAAGAAATATTAGTATCACACTCACATTACACAGTATTATAATTAATAAATTTTCATGAAAAGGTTTATCATGTGATGGTACATGTAAAATTATTTAGTTCGAAATCAAAGTGAAAAAAATCAATTATGATATTTTAGAACTCGAATAAAGACATATATAATTGGAAATGTTAACTCAAACACTAATTATAAAGTGAGTTAGAAAGGGTTGTTATGAGAAGTTTTGTAGATCAAGGTAAATGGGGGTTAGTGCAATAATTGAGTCAGTTAACTGTTAGTTTAGAAATCATTAAGAATACCGAAACGAGTTTTTTAGAGAATATCCCCCAATGACGAAAATTTTATTCAATTTCTTTGTTGCTTTGAATTTTACTAAATTTATCAAAAATATTTATTTTTATTTTTATTTTATTTCCAATGGCAGATTATGAGCAGTTACAGAACAACGAAAATAAGAAAGAACAGAGAATACAGCAAAAACATGCTGCAACAGAGTTCATTAATCCAACATATCTCTGGCCTCTCAATATCGCTCGGCGAGAAAAGTCTTGCTCAGAGCAAGACAGTGCAGTAGATGCGTGGAGTCCATGGCCTCCAGAGCTGCACAGAGTTCATATCGGAGAAGGAACAATTTTGAGTTCAGAAAGATGGTTTCGCAGGCAGTCATGTCTGGTGGCTAGTCGGAAATGAGCGCCTGCTCTACGCCTTGGAACATTACATAGATTTGGGATGGCATTCTTCCAGGACTTTTGGGAAACACGGTTATAGAGGTCTTCTTGAGCGCGGACTTTAATTGATCTTTAATGAGATTTTTGATAGAGTGGAAAGGTATAGGGACGAGATATTTTGTGTGATTAAAGCCCCTTTCAAAAATATTTAACTTTAGAGTAATGCGTTTAAAACCATCATGACTTACTTATTTCAGAATTGGAATTAATTAAATGCGTTAAAATATTTTTAATACTTCGATCCATTTTGCATTAATAATTTTGTAATAATATTCAGATTGAATTAAAATTTATTTAATTTTAAAAGAATAACAATTTCATAATTAAACTGTTTTATATAATTTAATAAAATTGCCAATTTTTTTCAATATGTTGACTTTGTGAATTCAGTACATTATGGTAGTATAGAATTTTTTTCAAATTTTTTTTCTTGTATTTAAAAATTGAATTTTACTACGCAAAATGATTGTAAATAATAATAAAATAAAAAAAAAAGATTCTTTTAAAAATTTCTTATATAATATAAAAAATGAATGTTTAAGATTATTTGTCTCAAATCAAATAGATTTTTGAAATATCTGTATATTTAATTTTATGAGGGTAACCTCCAATAAATAATTCATATAATTATTAAAAACTAAATACTAATACTAATAAAATATAATAAAAATAATACAAATAAAATATAATAATAAAAAATAATACTAATAAAATGCTAATACTAAATAATAATAAATTATAAATTACTCATAAAATTATAGCATGCAAATATTAATACATATTTCTCTACTTATTATGTTTATCAACAGATTATTTAGTGTTGAGTGTACAATAAATTATCACTTTAAATAAAAAATCATCGAAAACAAAATTTGATTATTACAAAATAATTAAAAATGTGATTCAATAATTATGAAGATGGGTAATTCGTGAGATGTATGTGGTCCATGCCTGCTTTATATAGGCCACAAAATTAAATAATAAAATTAATTAAAGCATTTGAAAGTTTAGCTTACTAATTTTGTTTATTTGGAATAATAAACAAAATTCAATTAATTCAAGCGTGTACGTTCAACAACTCACCAAACTGTGCGATGCAGTTCAAAAAAGTGGCCAGAATTATCAAATCGTAAGGGTGTTGCTTTCCTGCAGAATAATGCAAGTTCCCTACATCTTTGGTCACTCGCCAAAAGATTATTGGAATTAGGTTACAGGATGTGTTGTCACATCACCCTATAGCCCTGACCTTTCAATTTCAGATTACCATTTTATTTCATTTCATGCAGAACTCCTTAAATGCATTGTTTTTGTTACTATAGCATGATGATATTTAATTCATTTTTTGCTGGCAAAAATCAGAAATTTTATGAACATGGAGATTATGTCATTGCCTGAAGATGACAAAAGGTAATTGACTAAAACACGGACAATACCTGGTGAAAAGAATTATATTATTGTTAAAAGCAAAAATTTTTGAGATTTTTCACTTCTTATTTAAATCCACCAATCACTTAGTTGCCAACCTAATAATTCGCGTGATTTCGTGAGAATGTTGGTCGCGAATTTAATCATAAAGTGATAAAGAACTACTTTATCAAAAACTATTTTTGGACTTTTTATGAGCCTCATATGTTGTACGAAATGGGAATAACGTTGTGTTTTTAGTCACCAGGAGTTGACGCCGTTTGTGTGACGATTACATCAACAAGATCGTTCAGAGGCCAGTGACTGTTGTCAGCTGAACATCAGCGGCAATACGTAA
>BPLR01005806.1:0-24087 GCA_021605095.1 Caerostris extrusa | reverse complement strand
TTTATTTTTTTACATCTCAAAATTGCTAAAAATAACTGATGATTTGGACTTTGAACTAAATTGAAATAATAAAACATTTTGAAATAGTTCAGAAAAAAAATCTAATACTTTAAAAAGTGTGAAGTATATAATATCTTTAGATCATGATTAATTAATTATGTGTTAAACAAAATCATGTACTTTTCCTTTAATTAAATATTCTTTTTTTTTTTTTTTTTTTCTTTACAACTTTTTCTGGCTCAATTAATTTTGAGCTTGCAGCTCAAAAATAAAAAGCCCACTTTTTAATGATATGTATTATGTGCCATGTACAAGTTGGCATTATCAAAATAATTTTTATTATAATTAATTATATGGTATCATTTAAATTGATTTAGTGAATGGCTTTATATTTTTCAATTAATAAAATTTATTTTTTAAACTTTGATAAACATGTTATTTATTCTGTAAGAATATATAAGCACTTTTCTACAATTTTCATAATTATCAGGCAATAAATATGAGATATTTCTAAATAAACAGATAGAAAAACTAAAATAAATGAAAAATTAAATGATTCAAAATGTTTTCTGTATGTCAGAAAAACTATACTCAAATTAATGAAAATAATTAGAACAAGAAAAATGACCAACAAAGAACTTCCTTTTCGAATCACACTCAGAAATAGTACATAAAGAATGGAAGACGTTAAATATAACTTTTAATACTAATAAATATTATAATTTGCTTTTACAAACTAAATTTTAGGTATAGAATTTTATTCATTGATTTTAACATTTAATTATGTAAAGAAATTATATATAAATGATATAAAACAATATAAACTTCAGAAAACTGAAACATCTACAGCATCAAAAAAGGGGATATATATATAATAACAATAACATACACAAACAACGCTAGTATTTGTAAATTAAAGACTGACAACAAATAAAATTTTTATTTTAAGGTGAAATCGCATTCATTAAGTCAAAATAAACAGAATCAGTGATTCATCTTAAAGAATATTTTTAAATTTCCCTTATATTCTATCAAATGATTCTGGGGTAATCTTTAGAACTGTCTAAATTAAATTGAAAAAATAGAATTAATAAAGGAGTAAACAATATTTTTTTCCTTTTGGTGTGAAAGTTTTTTTTATTCACAGGCATTTAATTGCAGTTTATTAGTAAAATCTTAAAATTTAAAAAGTAATCTGGGTTTCCAAAATTTCGTTTTTATTGGGTTAGAATGTTTGAAATATCTAAAGAAAAAGTTTTTAATAAATCAAGAACTTGGAAGAAAACACAAGTTTTTGGTGTAGTCCAGGTATGGGTAAACTCCCGGCCCGACGGAAAGTTCTATCTGACCCGTGGATAGAATTTTAATTTGCCGGTCCAAAACAAATTAAAAAGAAATATATATTTATATAATATATATCCATCTCCTTTTTACTCTCTTTGATTAAATATTTTTTTCAAAGGGCAGATGATCTTTACTTTCTCTATTTTTGCTCTACAAAACATAAATCGACGGAAATAGCAAGCACAGACAACTTTCAATTGGTGAAGTGTTAAAAGCGGAAGTTCTTTGTTAGTTATACTGTAGATTGGTGCCAATAAGTTTTTACAAATCATTATAGAAAAAGTAAGTTTTCCAAATTTAATATCTCACGCTCAGAAAATCAGTGCTATGTTTGCTTCATCTTATATATGTGAAGAAGTGTTTTCGACTTATGAACCTTAGAAAGAATTATTTCAGAAGTAGACTGACAGATGAGCATTTACAATAAGTACATCATCATCATTAGAATAAGTACATCTCACTTCGAACAACAATATAAGAACTTTTAAAAATGAAATCCGCAATTTCATTCATCTCATTAACATATTTAAATTGTTATACTTGTATAATGTTTTTAAAATTTTGAAAAATTTATCTCGGCCCGCCAAACTTTTTTTTTTTTTTTTTTTTTTTTCGATTTTTGGCCCGTGACCGAAAAAGTTAGCCCATCCCTGGTGTAGTAAATGTCAAGCTCATACAGCGTTTACCTTAATTTATACATCTGTTCTTTGGTCAAGGTTTTGACGATTTTAATTTTCATCGTCCTATTATCGGATGTACCTCTCAGTAGTTCTGAAACTCTCATCAACTGGATACTTAATAATAATTTAAATATTATGAAAGCCAGCAGCCCCCTCGAATTACTCCAACTTCTACATCTCTTATTGATCTCTCTCCATTGACAGGCAGATATTTATCCAAATTTATCTTACTTTTATTCACTCCGACAATTTTGACAGTGACACCCTTCAGATAAAGTTATCCTTTCAAATATTTTCTCCCACAAAAAAACCTTTGCAAATCGATGATCATATCGTCTGAAGTTTATCTTATTCTTCAAGATTAACATTATCTCGCACGCCCTTTTGAATCATTCTAATTTACAATCTTTTTCTTATCCAATGCTTTACTTAATAATAAGGAAACTAAGAAGTCTCACCACCCAATATTACCTGGTGCAATACATTTTAAAAGATAGAAACTAATACTTCAGCATAAAAGCTCGACCTCAACTTTCTTGTGACCTCTGATTACTTTACAAGAAAATTTCTGCCTGACTACTTCGTTTAATTTTTTAAGCTTGAAGGCTCGTGCCCACTGAGGCGAGAAGATGTAAGCGAAAAATTTGACCAATCACTAGCCTCACCACGATCGCCTGAAACCGGTTTGAAAAAGCACCGCTCCGAGTTGACCAACTTTCAACTCGAAGCGGAACTTCACTGGGCGTAATGTTATTTCTGACGTTTCGCTGCGTGAAGGGGTCGAAAAAATTTTTCTCGCTTTTGTTCTCTGAATCTTCACGTCTCTCGCCTCGGTGGGAACGAGCCTTGCAGAGGCATTTCCGGGAATCCGTTTGTACCTTTAATAATTGGTAGAATATTTAAACTTATTATAACTATTCACAATAAAGACAAAAATCTCGTCAGCAGTAAGATCTTCATACTAGTACGAATAATATGGTTATCACAGATCCAGAATCAACAAGCTAATATGTTAGTATCTAAGTGTCCATAAATCCTACCAGAAATTTATTCCTTTTTAAGCTCTTTGATGATTCCTCGCCAAATTACAATACTTTTAGTGAACTTGAAGATACTAAACATGTTGCTCCATGCACTTTTTCCTGGCAATGATGGTATTACAACAAAATTAATTAAAATTCTATCAGGTTATTATCTCCAACAGCTGCTTCATATATTTGCTTGGTGATATGTCTAACAAGGATGCTTAACAGAACAAACCATCCCCTTTCTTAAAAACAGCACTTCCCCTACCTCATATTGTCCAATTACCTTGGACTTCTGTTTTCAGCAAAAAAGCTTACAGTTCGATAAGTTGCATCCTTATCATTCTGGTTTTATTCTATTAGGAATCGTATGTATTCGTTACCACTCTTACATCACACAATAATTGAAGTAAAAAATGTCCCCACCCCGAAAAAACTTTTTTTTTAAATAGACATTTTTCTGCTTATGATTCTGTTTGGAGAGAAAGACTTACTTATAAAATTTTACAGGTTGATATACAGATCACAGATGCAAAATTGATTTATAATTTGTGATGTACAGAGAAGTTTGCACCACAAATTATAAATCAAATGTTCTCAGCGCCTTTCTTTTTCAAAATATATATGCAAAAATATTTTGATATCAACCCTGCTCATATCAAATGTTCATTAAATGCAGACAATATCTTCCCTTTTACCAGTGATGAAAGTCCTCTTTAATCTCCAAATCACTCACTGGTAAAAACATAAAATCACTCACTGATATGAAACATGGAAATTCACCCTTCAACCTGATAAAAGAGAAGTAAGGATTTTTAAAAAATAAAAAAACAGTAGCCAACTCAATATTTGCAAGTTTACAATATCCATATTCTTTGTAAACAGCATACCTATATTCAAGGCACCCTCTTCTCTCATAATCTCGCTTTCAAATAACACTTCCCTATATCTCAAAAAAGAAAAAGCGATTAAAAAGTTGAATGCACTCACAAAGCACCTGCAACTAATTCTTGAGCATGTCGATCATGACATTTAATTAAATTAGCAAATTAAACAATTCAAAACTTTCTGAATAAGGGGCTCCTATCTTTATCTACTCCAGCTACAGCGACTTACAAATATTAATCACTTAATATAATCTTGCTTTACTTTTGCAACAAGCGTTCCCAAATGCATTCATATCCCAATTTTAAACAAAGAGGCCTGTCAATTTCCATTGTTTCAGATATACTGGAGCCTTTTTTTTCTAACATATTTCTTTTGATTCATTTTCTCTTCTCTCCATTTATCTTCAATCAGAAAATCAAGCATCAAGATTGAAACACCCCATTTCTCTTCAATACTTTTTTGCAAACTTTCTAGACAACTTAAACATTCATTCTACTTATTTAATTAAAATTTGTCCTCCAGTTAGTCAGATTTACATTAAATCACATTTCATCTTAATGATGTATCCTTTCAAAACAGACGTTTCAAACCACATCATGTTATCAAACACCTTTTTTGAACATTACAAAAAGCGTGCATTGGAAAGGCAGGCCTCTGACACATTTAAGGCATATCTTAAACATTTAACTGCTGCCATCAAAATCTGCAGTAGACACAATAATTTTTATTGAGTAATCTCTGGAAAGACCTTATATTTCAACAAAATAAAAAGCACAGACAAAAAAACAGCAGAACAGTGGACAGGTGGAAAAGATGTTCAAGAATTTATTCTTTGAATGATCATAAACCTTTCTCATAGATTTCTTCCTACTAATCGAAAAGAAGACGCCTTTGTTTCCAAGATTTTACACAAATACATAAATTCCATAGATTTGGTACAAACAAATCTCTTTTATGCACATCCTACTAAACAAGGGATGCAGTTGAACCCATTTTATTTCAATGCATGAAATATGTAGAGCCATGAAACAAACTACATGGTGCCTTTGGATGCATAGTTCTTTCTTAATCTTGGATATTTGATATGTCTGAGGATGCATATTATAAGACTGCAATGATTCTGTAATTTCTATGAAAAGTCTCTCGTATCTATCGGGTACCCCACATATTTTTTCTGGGGATTATTATTTTTTATTAACTTTTTATTTCCAGTTAAGGTTGTAATTCAATTAATTCTAACATATTTTCTTGTTATAGTGCCAATATTAAAATATTGCAGTCAACTTCACAGATTTATCCATTTTTTTTTTTTTCTTATTTATTCATTATACACATTTTCTTTTTATTTGCAAATTTTTTTTTTGTGCAATGATTCTTTTAAAATTGTATTTGTGGCCCAACATAGTGTCAGCTCTTTCTGACAGATCATCATGGATTCAGTTTTGAGTTTTATAGTAATTCTATTATAAAAGTTAAATTTTTTTTGTCCCTGATATTATAACAACATTTGGATAAATTAAGACAAAGCAGTATCAGCGAGCATAAATCTCAAAGTTACAAGTCAAATAAAATAAAATCAAGAAATTAAATTTCACAAGTGATTTATTATCAGTTTTCATTAGACATGTTGAAGTCTGGATTTTAAATTCAGAAATGTTTTACTGTTCTTTCATGAATCCTCATTTTAAGTCAACTGAGCAAATGGGTGCATTGTACATAGTTTGACCAGCAGACAACCATCACATGTAGTCAGGTGCCAAGTCACAAACAGCCCATCAAGCTATAATATTGAGTTTGTAGCCCAATATAGTGTAAGCCCTTTTTGACAGATCATCATGGATTCAATTTTGAGTTTTATAGTAATTCTTTATAATAAGTTGCTAGCTAACCAACAAATCAATTAACAGCTTCAGAAACAAAAGTTAAAAAAGAAATAAACTTGTCAAGTAAACAAAAATTTATTATAAACAAATACTTATTGTCCTAACATTTAAAATATAATATACATTTCAATACATAAATTAATTAAAAAGATAAAATAATATTTATTGTAAATATATAATCTTACCTATACCCATGTAGACACAAAATCTGAAAAAAAAAAAAAAAAAAAAATGTCTTTAATTAAAATTTAAAACAATATTTGGAAATTTAATATTATTTTTTAACTTTTATTATACAGAATGAGACTTTAGAACTTGCCTTTAATTTTCTGTTAACTGCCATTGGAATTCTATGTCCTCTAAAAGCTAAAATAAAATATAAAAATTTCTAATTAATAAAGATAGAAAATAAACTAAATATCTATTAAGATAGTTTGATAGATTATTTGTACAAAAATATGAAAACTACATTAATTTGAATTTATGTTTTTTAAATAAATTTTTATGAAATATTAATTACATTAAATATTGGTATATTCAAAGTGAAAGTAAAAAAATTAGAATTTTTCAGCTTTTTATGTATGCTTTGATAATCTAAATTAACATAATCCATGGTTTGAAAAAAAAAGGAAATTTTTCTTCTCTTGAGAAGCAAAGCTACCTTGAAGAAAAGAAAGAAAGGTTTTCATAGAGATTCTCCTACAGAATTTTTTTAAAAAATGCAGCAATTAGAGAAAGCAATTTAGATTATATTTATAAATATCCCCCTTAAATATGTATGACAGTAATTACCTTCATAATGTTATATCAAATTTGATTGACAAAATTTATAATGCAGTAATTTTGTAATATTTAACCAAATTAACTGTCATAAAATTGTTTTAAGCCTCAAAACCTTGCAATGTATATTTTATGAATATCAAAATATTCTAAGTGAAAATTAAATTTAAACTATTAAAGTCTAAAAAGCTAAAATAAAATATAAAAAGTAATATGATAGTAAAAATAAATATGGTTTGCATTCTTTCCCTTAAAGCAGTGGTTTTCAACAAAATATTTACCTCACTAAAATTTAAACAAATATTTTTAAAAATTACTTATATTTGTTACAAATTTTCAGGTAGAATTAAATCAGATAAAAATCAAAATGAGGAAAATAATCTGAGCAAAATTACTACAAAAGGAAAAATATTAACAAATACAAAAGTTATAAGAATATTGTTACAGTCAGAAATTATTATTGACTGTCACTAAAAGTTGCTTTTTAATAATTAATTTTACTAAGTAAAAAAATATATAATTATTTCTTTATAATATTAAAAAAAGGCAAAAACAAAGATGTTAAAAAACTTAAATTATGCACAATTAAATGTTATCATCTGAGTAAAATCGCAGTTCAGAAAACAAAGGAATTTTAAATAATAATTAATAATTTAAATCAAAATTTTTTTATTTAAATTAATAATCTGCAATAGTTTAAGCTTTAAAATTAATTAATTTAAAGTATAATATTTAAAAGGCTGGTATGTAAAAATCATGTAAAATAAAAGAGCGTCATAAAAAATATTCTTTAAAAACTATTCTAGCTCAAAAACTTTCCAAACAAAATAATCAAAATTGATTCCTTGAAATAGTTAATTAGCAGGCTCAAATTTTCATTTCAAAAAGCTAAATAGCACTATCATATATGAAGAAAATAAAGTACAATTATCTATTAGAGTTAAAATTACTATGTCTATTAGAGTTTGTAATATATTATGACAGGAAAACACTGTTTCAAATATTACAATTGGCGCATATTCAAGGAGTTTTTTTAAATACTTTTTCTGAAGAGATGTTATAATACATTTAACATACGAATAATATGCTATGCTGTTCAGAAATTTTTTTTTTTTTAATTAATTAGAAACTAGTTCCATTCTCCAGTCACTTAGTAGATCTTTTTTAATATTGTTTGGAATATTGTTAATTTTTAAAACTCACTTATTACTTGAAAATGAGCAATAAATTGATTTCTAGGAAAAAATTAAAAACATTTCTTACACAGTTCCAATAAATTGTTTTACATTCATAAAAATTTCCTATTTAGAGAAATTTTCTTTACTTGACTAGGTGCTTTGAAATTATGCTCATTGGGGCTGCTTTATCTCATTTTTCGATATGCTGTAAAATAAACAGATAACAGAATTTAACAATAGTGACAATGAAACCTTTATAAAAAAAAAAATACTCTACATCTCGAAATTCTTTGATTGCGTTGCCTATGATGTATAAAAATTCAATTTTAAAAGAAAGGAATCATTGCACATACATTCCAGCAACGAAAAGATAATAAATATACTGGGCAAACATGAAAAAAAGAAAGAAATGAATAAAACATCAGATAAAATAGACCATAATAATTTGACAGTGAAAAACGATGAAGTACAACTAGTACTAAAAAGTGAATAAAAAATAATAATCCCCAGAAAGAATACGTGGGGTATCCCATAGGTTACGAGACTTTTTCATAGAAATTGCAGAATCATTGCAGTCTTACAATATGCATCCTCAGACGTATCAAATATGTACGAATAAGACGGAATAAAAGTATCCAAAAACACATTAGTTTGTTTCCATAGTTCTATATATTTCACTCACTGAAACAAATGTGTTCACCTGTATCCGGTGTTTTGTACAATGTCACAAAAAAGCGATGAGGTTAGGCTAAATCTATGGAAAATAACTTTATAAGGGTATGTATTTGCGTGAAATCTTGAAAACAAAAGGGTCTTCTTTTCAATTAGTAGGAAGAAGTCTATGAGAAAGGTTTAAGATTAATCAAACTAATAAATTTTTGAGCTTATTTTCCACCTATCCACTGTTCTGTAATTTATGTCTGTGCTTTCTCTTTTGTTGAAATATAAATTCTTCCAGAGATATTCAATGAAACATTATTGTGTCTTGCTACAGATTTTGCTAGAAAATCGGCTAGTTTATTATCTGCAATATTAATGTACCCTGAAGACCAGAAGAATTGATGGATAAAAATGTTATTGAAAATGTTTTGGAGGTGACTGCCATGCAGCTTTATGACACAATTGGTAAGGAAGTTCCTGATGAACTGATAGATTGTTTTTTTTGGGATAATATAGTAATTAGGACATAAGCCAAAATGGTTAAAAGAAGTGCAAGGCCTTACCTGTGAAAATGCTATTATAATATGAAATCTCTCCCGAAGAAGACTTTTCAGAAAAGTTATTGATGGGAAGAGTTGAATGTTTAAGATATCCCTTACATGCGTCACAGACTAAAATAACCCTTGCCTTTCCAATGCACGCTTTTGTAATGTTCAAAAAGGTGTTTAATAACATTATATGGTTTAAAATGTCTGTTTTGAAAGGGTAAATCATTAAGATGACATGTGACTTAATGGGAATCTGACTTACTGGAGGACAAATTTTAATTGAATTGGAAGAATGAATGTTTAAGTTGTCTAGAAGGTTTGCAAAAAAGGGACTGACGAGAAATTTTGAGTTTCCATCTTAGTGCTTCATTTCCTGATTGAAAAAGAAATGGGATGTTTCAGTCTTGGTGCTTGATTTCCTGATTGAAGATAAAAGGAGAGAGGAGAAAATAAATCAAAAGGAATTATGTTTCAGAAAAAGGGCTATGTCAGCATATACCTGCCTCTGAAACAATGGAAGTTGATAGAGCTCTTTTTTTTTTAAAAATTGGGATAGGAATCCATTTGGGGAACGCCTGTTGCAAAAATAAAGCAAGATGATATTAAGTGATTAATATTTGTAAGTCGCTCTGGTTGGAGTAGATAAAGATAGGAGCCCCATATTCAAGAAAGCTTCGAATTGTGGAATTCGTTAAATGAATTAAATGTCAGGATTGACATCCCCACGTTGAGTGCATTCAAGTTTTTAATCGCTATTTTTTTTTTAAGATATAGGAAGAGTTATTTGAAAGTGAGATTATGAGAGAAGAGGGTGTCTTGAATATAGGTATCTTGTTTTCGATGAGTATGGATATAGTAAATTCAAACGTTTACTTGGCTGTTGTTTTCCATTGGTAAAAGTTCCTACTTCTGCCTTTATCAGGTTGAAGAGTGAATTTCCTTGTTTCGGATTAGTGAGGGATTTTATAAAGGTCTTTTTGAAGAGGACTTTTCGAGACTTTTATCTCTGCTAAAAGGGAAGATATTGTGGACTCTGCGTGGGATGAGTTGCTTAAATTCAGAGGAGGTAGTGGTTTGGCTTGTAGAAGGTAGCAAAAGTGTTTCCGATTGATTGAAAGTTGCTTGGGGAGTTTCATGTTTGGAATGTTTGCATCTATTTCGATAGCTACCGGGGAGTGATCAGAAGGTCGAAATGACATTAATATTGTAGTTATATAGAATATTTTTAAAAATTGCTAGATCTAGAGGGTTACTAACATTTCTAGAAATCAAATTTTGTGGGTTTGTTAAGAGCAATGGGTTTAAATTCGCTGTTGCTTTAAATAAATCGGAAAAGTTTAAATCAAGAAGTAGTTGTGTTGCCAATATTCCATTGAGGGTGTCAGCATTGAAATCCCCAGCTATCCCAGCTCCGAGCTATTTTCGCTTTCATGTATTTGACCTTGACTCCTCCGCTCTTTGCCATTATCATTTCATTCCATTACAGCAAACGGCTTTGAATTGTTTATTTTCTTTTAACTTAATTTCCTAAATTTTATTTTTTGAATAAGTCTTTAAGTAATCTTTTTATCCACTTTTTATTTATCTTTATTCTTTTTAATAATTAATTACATTTTAATTTTAATAATTTTAAAAGTATTTTCTTTTCTTTTTTTAATCGTTAATTTAATGTAATGGGCTTAAAGCTAACGCACTTCTCTTTCATTTGCAACCAAGGTGCTCCTACAACCTTTTACAAATCGTCCATGCCCAAAGCAGCGTTTTGATTGGAGGCTTCCTGTGAATACTTCGACTCTCTAGTCTAGTGACATTTACCGCTGCAATTGTTTCCAGAACATAGTGAATATTTGATTGTCAAGGAGAGCAGGACATCAAACTAATTTTAAAGATATTTCATCTATTATTAAATTGATTCTGTTGTCAGAATTTGAAAAGCAATGAGTTTTCCAGAAAAGATAAAGGTAATTATTATTATTTTTATGTGCTTTTTTCTAATGAAAAGGTTCCAATTGCTGTTTGATTTCTGTAAATTAGTATTTTTCTAGAAAGCTGCAGAACAAAAACAGCATGTAAGGCTGATGCTTATATGTATATATATATATATGAAGTATTCTAAATGTTTATTGTAATAAATATTGTATACATTAATAGTCTTGTACTTACGCCGGTGTTCCATTTCAACCGATTACTTCCGATTTATCTAGCATTAGTATGAATGTTTTTGTAAATCAAGTTCCTATTTGACTTTATGAAATGCATAAAGTTTAAACAAATCAAAATAATTTATCTCTGCAGAAATAAGGAAAAACGAAAATAATAATAAATAAATACCATCTTCATTTTTTCTACATAAAATTCCCCAAGTATTTGTTAATAAAAGAATCTATTGGCATTAACTTAAATTACACAGATACATAATTTCCACTTATTTAAGCAATACAGTTTTGCTCATTATTTATTTTTTCTTTATGAGTAAGATTCATTTGTAAATCTAATCTTCTTGTAATTTCACAAAATGTTTCTTCTTAGTGTCTTAAATATGCATATATATATATATATATATATATATATATATAAATTGTTGATAGTCGTATTATGAGTATTCCAAATAGTCAATATGACCTCATAATTGCATTTGGATAATTATAGTTCTGAATCTTGAAAAAAACCCAGCTTTTCATTAATAGATTTTAAATTTTTCCCTGATTTTGTTTACAATTAATATTTTATATAATTTTTTAGCTTTTAAAGATGTAAAAAAGAGAGACAAGCTTGCTAATAATAATAATAAAAAAATCCAGTGTAATATCTTGAGTTGTAGCTACTAGCTATGTTGTATCAAATTTCTTAATATTTAATAAATAAATAGTTTTAGGCTTATAAAATTCATTCTCAGCATTTAAAACTTTTAATTAGCCTTATTATTTCATTATTTCAAATTATGCATTCAAAAGTAACTTATTTTTTCATTTCTTATTACCTGTACTAAGGAATAAGATTTTGAAAAACTTTTTAATCTTCTGCCAAGCAGAATTGCTTTTCTTTTATGGTTGATTTTTACTTGTTCAAATAAAGTAAGCTTGCTGTCTATAATGTATTTTGTGTCAATTTAAAAGTTTTTTAGTCTTCATTATGAAGGTGGCTCAAACTGTGGCATTAAATTTGGTGCTTGCATATAATTTGGCTATTAAAAGAATTTCTTCATTCAGTTATGTCTACTATTTTAACCAATTATCTGCCTTTAAATGATAACTTATTTTCTTAATTTGACACTCTGATTTATATTAGTAGCATTCAAAAAATTCCTCTTAATAATGAAACATACATAAACTCGCTATACATAAATAATATTCAGTTATGCACAGAGTACCAACACACTCTGACATGTTTGTTCTATTTCTAAGATCTAAATTTGAAAATGCTCATTAAAAGCATTAAATATCTCTGTAGTAGTATTTCTGTAAGTACTTTAAGGTACTAAGAAGTTCTCCCCATTTTCTCGCCTTCAAACATGGTGTAATTTCATGATCATCGCATCAGTTAATTTTATTTAATTGAATCTTAAAGTTTTTTTTTTTTATTTCATTAGCCATTCTATAACCTGCTCTGTAGTGTCAATGACATATGTAACATCCAAGATGCATGACTTTAATAATGCCTATTTAATAGAAAATGTGAGGGTTTGCCTTATTATTATTATTATTTGAAAAAACAGATAAGGCATTGCAACTTTTATTAGTCACATCATTTTCAAGTAGATTAAAAATTTCATGTGGCATATCAGTAAAATCTCTGCTTTAGAATGTAATAATAATTTCTTAATGTTTTGATTATTTTATTTTTATTCATATTCATTTATATGAAAAATTTTATTAAATTATTTTCTACATTGAAACCATTAATTTTGAGACATTTAAAAAGACTTGAAAATTTTGCAGAATATTTATCCCCCTCAATATATTATTAAATTTATGACAAATTTGTATTAAATAATTAAAAAGAAACAAAAAATAAAATGTAAAATGTATTCATGCTAAATAGTTTGAAAGTAATACATTTTCATTATTTTGTTTAATGGCTATTTTAACCTAGATTTTTATAAATAACACATCTGTGAAAATGTTGTTAGTCTCTGTATATAATTCCATTATTTTTATTTTTAAATCTGATATTTTAGTTTTGTTAGAAGTAGTTTTTATTTTGTTGCACACTTTTATAGAAATATTACAGATTTTCGTCTGTCTAATTTAAATATTTTTAAACATTAAATTCATTTTTTAAATTTATAGGGTTATACCATGTATTACATAACCATTTATTTGTGTCCTTAAAATGGGAGATCTAAATTTAATAGTATATGTATTCAAAATTGCATATTTCTATTTATTAAGGAAAAGAACAGGAATGAACACACGAAAATAAAAATATGTTGTCTTTTTCTGGTTATTTTTCTGAATAACAAATTTGCTGAAGTGTTTTTGGTATTGATTTAAAATAAAAAAAAATGAAGTTCTTGGTAGGGGATTTAAAATTTACTTTGGCAAATAACAATGCTTTAAGAACTGCAGTCTTCAACTGAGTTTTTTTCTATCATCTAAAACTTCTTTTTTAAAAGAGAGGTACTTTATATTGATCATTAATGCTGGGCAGACATAAATGTATTCAATATTTTTTTTCAGTTCATTTGATTCAAATTATTGGGGTGAAAGTGTTGGAACTCTGCCTAACACAACTCTGGTTAAAATGTTCTAGAGTTTCATTCAGTTACTTTTTGCTATGTAATGTAGTTAAAAAATATGTGAATACTCATGAAATACTTCTGCATCTTGATTACAATTAATAAATTCCTTTTTAATCGATATATCCATTATACTTGGAATTTTTTTTGCACTTAAGTATTTTGATTAAATCAACCAATTAAATATTTCTAATTCTTCAGCTGTTCCAAACATTTTTTGTTTGTTTTGTAGAACTCAACAGCTGTGCTTTTCATATATTCTTTGTTTGCACTAGCAGCCACTTTTTCAGAATTTGAAGTAACAAGTTAAAAGGCTCGTAGGCTTCTAAACCAACTATATGAGATATATTGCACATGCTTGCATACCATCATCACCGTGTTTTAATTTTTAGAGTCTTTTTTAAAAAAAACTGTTACAGTGAGTTGCTCTGTTTTTGAAAACGGGACAATTTGGCATCCTTTTAAACTAAGCACAATATAACAGGCTACCTGTAAGTGGATGGTCTCATCCAAATGGGATGTATGGTCACATTAACCATACAGCTTATGACATTATTTAAAATTTAAATATCTATGAAAATATTTATTTATGGATATAATGTGTTCTTAGTTTTTAATCATGCAATAATTTAGTATATATGATGCCTATCTCCCTTCTAGTGTTGAGTCGATATATATCAATACAACAATCAAAAGTTTTTATATAAAGAACACGACCTCGGAAGAATCTCTCGGAAACCAAAGAAATGAACTAGAGGAAAGGAGTGAACTAGAAACAAAATCATTTTGTGTTATAAAAGCCACTACTGGTATTCATTATATGCAAATTTATAGCAAAACCATCATAGCATTTGCAATATAAAACCCTGAAATACTTCACATTCAGACCTCTGACAAAAAAAAAAAGCAATGCAAATGCAGCAATGAAATTGAATATCAGTAGAAAAATACAAATAATGGAAGATTGAACATCAAGAACTGCATTGATAGATAAAAAAAAACACACAAAATTTATACAAAAACAGGGTGTGAAACAAGTTCAGGAAATTTGTAAAGTTGTAAAGAAATTATTTACACACACACACAAAATACTCATAAAGTAATTTTTTTTAAAGTTTTTATAACACCATGAGAACAGCTGTATTAAGGAAAATGTACCTTCAGTACATTAAAAATAATGCTATTTCTGCTTGCTAGATGACTAGATCCAATTCAGAGACATATTCCAATAACATGGACTGGACAGAAAAACCTTTTGCTTATAATCGGTGAGGTATAAAACTGAAAAATACAATCTGGCAGTGTACTTGTTTTATAAAACAATTATATTAAGGCACTTGATAGAAGCTCATGATTGTTTATAATAATATGGCTATTATATAAGTTAGTGGTTGACCAACTTAATTTATTTTAAATTAAAAATTTTAAAACCTTTCCTGAGATAATGCTATAGATTTACCAACATAAACCCCAATTGCTGAAAAATCTGATATGCTGTGTACTGTAAGAATGAAAAAGATATTTTATTACTTTCTTTTCTTGTATATGGCAACAACTTTATTTTCTAACTTTAAATTTTTCATTTTGTTCAATCTGTGATTTTTTTTTTATTGTTATGTAATTTATAGTTTTAGTCTAGTATTTATTTTTGAATAATTTTGCTTGTATTTATTTTTTAAAAACAGGTTGGTGAAATATTTGTGGCTGCTGGAGCTGCTTTCGGTAAAATGGCCGAGATGATTGAATCAATTCAAAAAGCCGGTGAAACATCCACCACGTATGTATTAACTGTTTATTGTTTTTTAAGTGTAGATCAAGTTTTATAAATAACTCTATAAAATATTGTTTACAATATATTAATGAAATAGATATTTTTGCAAAATTTTAAAAAAAAAGGCAAGATAACTACTAAGTTTCCAAACTAATTAGAACAAAATTATTGGTAAAAAACAAAAATCTTGTTTTTCATGGCATTACTTCAATGTTACGAATCAACATCTTCACATTTTTAAAAGGTCAATTAATTAAAAGGCTAATTTGTTTCAAATATAGAAACCTAATATAGTGATATGAATTGGTATTTCTTTGTATATATATATTTTATATTTTGATGGACTATTATTGTATTGGAAAATGTTTATTTTTTTAGACATACTGTTTTCAATTTATATGAGTCTATCCACTAACTTCAACAAGAATTTAATGATAAGAAAACAGTAATTTGATTTTTAAAGAAAAAAATTTTAAAGATATTAAGTTTCATAATAAAATTTTATTAGAATACTTAAAATTTTAATACTAATCTATCAGTTTTTCCATTATTATTTTGTTAATATGTGATTATTAAATTTATGTACTTGTGTGTAATGCTTTTGAATAATATGATTATTTTATCAAAAATGTATCTTTAACATACCATTGTAGTGATCATTCAGTGTTATTATGAGATGTCAATGTGTATTCACTTTTATTCGGAAAATAGGTAAACATTGAAAAAAATTTTAATTTATTTATACATATTCTAATATTATTAAAATTTAAATTTCATTAAAGTTATTGATTTTAGATGTTTGAAAAATAATTAATTTCAATTGTTTAATTTTAGTGGGAAGTGGTCTGTTCAAGAAATTAGGATGTTACAATCAGCCTTAAAACCTTTCATTGCTGAATTGAGGAGAATTCACTCAACTGTTCAAAATAAGAAGTAAGTAAAAAATGCTGGCATGCATAAAAATTAATAATTTGCCCAAACTTGATTGTTTAAGGGTAATTGTACTGACATTTTAGTATGTATATTTTTTACTTATGCAGTTACTTGTCATTAAATTAAGCATTATTGTCTTTTATAAACATGATCATATTCCTTAAAATAGTATTTTATCATATTTGAAGAAAGATGCTCATAACTAATTATTCTAACTACAATTAACTGCATTCAAAACAATCATAATTTCAGATTCATGATTACTGCAAAATTCATTCACATTTATAATTTGAACAGCAATCTTGCCTAAAGAAATATAGCAGTATTTCTATCAAATTAAATTTGTCTAGAAAAATATAATTGTGATTCTGAATTGTTTTCTCATCTGATGGACAATTGCTCTAAAAAAGGCACTTAAACTCCATATGTTTAAAACAGTTTGTAATGGTTTAGGAAGATATTTCATTTCAATTTTTATTTGTGTAAAAATTATATGTGACACTTAAATATTGAATTTAGTTTCAATCGTGATTGCCATAATGTAATAATGGATTGCCATAATGTAATATTAAGGAATGATATTCCTGTAATTCTAAAAAAATTTTAAATGAGCTTTGATAAAGAGTTTTTTATTAATAAGAAAATGAACTGATTTGCTTTATATCTAGAATATTTTGTATTTTTTTTTAATGGCAAACTCATTGATAGTGTTTTTTGTTTTTGTTGTAAGGGATAATGCAATAATTTTGATTCAAAAATAATTTAACTCAGTTGACAGGATAGGACCCATTAATTTTAATAATCCCAATAATTTTGATTCAATAATAATATAACTCAGTTGACAGGATAGGACCCATTAATTGTAATAATCCTATTTTTCATTAATTTAGGCTGTAGATGACTTAATGATTTTTATTTTTTATTTTATTTTCATAATTTTGTTTTTGCTTGATGTAACATGCAAGTACAATTTCTTAATATATCTCTTTTTAAACATAATTTACTTTAATCTCTGTTATAAATATAATTTATTTTAATTTCATTATTGAACTGTTAAATTATTATATTAATTCTTTCATATTACATACATTAGATATCCTTAAACAACATTTTTAACTACTTTTCTATTTTTTTTATATTAATTTTTTTTAATTTATTATTTAATTATTTATATACTTAATATTCGATACTCCCTTCAGGAGCAAGTTTATATCACTCAGATATCTCATACACTCAAAGAGCAGAAACATTATGACCACCTGTCAATAACGAGTTGGCCCACCTTTGGCGCGCAACACAGCTTCAACCCGCCTTGGTATGGATTAATACCAGTTAAATACCACTTCCACTTGATCACGTGCCTTCCACGTCATCCAGGCGAGTTTTTGCAAAAAATGTAGGGGTGGTCATAATGTTTTGGCTCTTGAGTATGTGTGAGTATGAGCACATGAGGTGGCACAATCATCTTTACCTTCGTTATTGTCTTGTTCTTTTCCTTTTCCAATCCTCATTACTGTGTACCTCACCATTTTCATAATAGCTTGTTGCAATCTCATATTTGTTTTCTTTATGAAATTTAACATACTTTTGTTAATGTTTATTTTTTGCCATTTGGTGAATTCTTCTGATTTGGTATCACTTTTATTAATAATTTCAGTATTTGTACTCATGTGCTTGTTATCTGTGGTAACCTATATCCCATGAAAATGGTATCTTGGTAATTGAATGGGGACTTGGTTGTGTACTTTTAGTCTTGGGGCAACACATCTCTTAGGTCACTGCTTTTGGAATATGGACGATGCATCTCTGTTTCCGAATGTATCAATCGGGTGGTAGTTAATAATCTTAAAAACTACTGAAAATTCAAGTGATGGGTGACTTCCTAGCAATCTTGCTAAGAGTGAAGGTAATCTAAGGAAGTGACTGTAACTGTATATGTCCTTATTAGCACCATTGCAAATATCTGGTTTCTTTACTTGGGTTCTTTGCAGTGTGGTGTTGTACCTGAATTCGTTTTCAATTTCATGTGTGCTTCTCTCAAAACATTTTGCTCTGACAAAGGCCTCAATTGGTCACTATCAGACTAATCAATTATCAACCTATCAATTTATAGAACTTATATTTTATGATGAAAGTTTAAAGCAATTATTGCCAGAAAACTTGGAATGGTTGTCCTCATTTAGGTGATTTTGATGTATCCTTGATTTAAATAAACTTGCTTTATTTCCATTTCAAATATAAAAGGTTTACAAGTCATTAGAAGCAATCCAAGGACCATAAAAAACCCTTAAATCTGATGACTGAAATTTGTTCTTCTTCTGCATATAAAAGCTTTTTTACAGGCAAATTGCTTGATATTGATATAAAGGTCAAGTTATACAAATCATTAAATTTTTGTTGTGATGTTATATGTAAGATTGGTATAACCTCTGTCAGTGAACCTGAAATAAAAATAAGATTATGCATACAGAGTGTTTATGGTATTCAAAAATTACAATTAAAAATAGTTCTGTGACTTTACCAAGAAAACATTTTCTTTTGACATTTCATGGCTCTTTTCATCAAAAAGAATCTATGTAAGCTACTTTAACTGCTCTGCAATACAAGTATATTCCTAACTTGCTGCATTGTTTCAAATACCAATATTTTGGCTACTCCCACAGTTTTTGGAAGTGGCAAAATAACTTTCTCAAATGTTGCTTCAATCATTCATACACAGAATCATTCAAAACATAAATATGTAAATTGCCATCAATCACATTCTTTTTTTACTCAAAAATGCTGTCCTCAATGCCTGTCTTTCAATTGTCATACATTGCAACCATTAGTATTCTAGGGATATTAAACCCAAGTCAATGTGCTTAATTTGTGCAAACCATGACTTTATCATCTTCCTTCTGGTAGATTGAAGGTTTTTTAGGAATCATGCTTTGAGTCATTTTGGGCATCTTAAAAGTAAAAAATCATCTAAAGGACTCTGATTTTATGTGTTTCAATTAATGCTACTACACTAATATTTCTCTTGTTAAGCAGTATGGTGGTCTGGGACACAAATTCCTTTCCCTTTCTTATATTCTATCTTTGAAAAGACAAACTGCGTTTATTTTAAAAAACTAACTTTTATGAAACACAACTGGAATAGTTCATTGAATTCTGAAGAATTTTGATACTACCAACACCCTGACAATTTACTGAGATATCTCTTTAAAATTCAAAAGAGCTTGTTAGTTTCATGTGTAAAATATTTTGTATCTGATTGTCTGTCAATTTAATATGTAATAGTGCAATTCAATCTAAATCATTTTTTATTTGCTAAACATTTCGTGCAGTCCTCCATCAGTTATTAAATTTTTGTCAAGCTAATTTTGTTTCATACATTGAATTGAATTGAGGAAATAAAAACATTTACAAAATTAGGGTGTTTCTATTATAAGAAGAATTGTGATTTAAAAAAAAGTAGAACGTTGAAATGTTGTAGCAACTTTATCCAGTTTTTATTTATTTTTTTGTTGCCTGAAAATATAATTTTAGAGAAAAGTAAGAGTAATTTTAAAAACATGATTCGGATTCTCAAATGATGATTCTCTAAGAAATGTGATTTTTGTAGGGATGAGGAGAAATCTGCTGTTAGTGATCCAACAGATTTTATAGATATGAATGAGCCATCAACTGTAAAGGCTGCAGATGATAGAGAAATGGCTTTTAATAAATCCCTTTCAGAGCTCCCAAAATCTGGTAAGTATCTTAATGTTTTCTTCTTTCTCAATTTTTTCTATCATTTCTAAGAATAAACAAGTAATCTTTCTAATCAATAAGTTAAATTGAATAATAGACAAAATTATTTTGTTGTTTAGTGTTTTAAGTTTTTATTGCTAGAACATTGATTCTAATCTCTTGTAGTTTCTACTGATTCTTCTTCGATAGTTATTCAGAACTTACCCTAAACACTAGCTTTTAAATGTGTATAATTTCATTTTCACTTTCATGGGCAACAGTATAAACAATTTTTTTTTTACTGGCAACCCTTTTCTATACCACATAGGGAGCAGTAAATGTTTCTCCATGTTATATGATCTTTAAAGAGTACATGTAATAGTGCTATCTCTATGTGCCTCAAAACATTTTTATTAAGAGTCTTTGATGTTTTATAAATTATTTGTAAAATATAGTAATATATTTATTAATTAGTTTATTCCTTGAAGTCTGATAATAAACTTTTAATGTAAAAATGTGCTGCCACGGAACTACTGAGGGAGAATGCTGCTTTAAAAACTACTACAAAATCACAAAAAGCTGCTGTCTTGCTACGAAACTGCCCTACAACTGCTGCAAAAAAATCAGTTTTTGATTTTCCACCCCCTATTAAAAGTAACATTTTGGCTTCCAAATAAAAATATTAAAATTCTGTCTGCATATTGATTATTATTAGTTTTTGATGCTCACTTTCTGTATGGAAAGTTCATATGTAATTTGCTGGCTGCATGATTTTAGATTTGGTTTGTTGCTTGATGATGTGGCTTCCCAAGAGAAATGTTAGAAGTTGGATCCTAAAATGTTGGAGGATTCAGCTTTTCCTATATATACTAGGTGCAACTTAATATCAATAGCTGGCTTGTATTTTCACAATTATTGGCTGTAAACACATGCTTCCAGTTACAAAAATATTTCAAAAAGAGGTTTATATTCATATTGTGGCATTTTCATACTTAAATATGCAACATTGGGAGAGTTATAGATTAACTTTTATGCAGTTCTGTGTGACATAAAATGACCGAGATATTTAATGTCAAAGTTTGGGAATTCTTGGCTTTCGTTGAGAGATTGTTTCTAAAATTTATAGAAACAATTTGAGGTTGAAATCAGGTTAATACTCTCAGTTAACTGTGAAATGGGGGTTCTCTGACCCTCAATGATTGGTGCATCTACAGTAAATGGGTATGCCCTATGCTCTAAATGCAGTCACAGTGCTCCCCTCTCCCTGTAGCTGAAATACAGAAGTTTTAAAATCTAACTTTGAAAGGTAGACAAAAAAATGTCAAATAGAAAGTTGTAAACCATCATCAAATTATGTAGAATCCTTGAAATTGAAAATCTTTTGAAAATGTAAAATGCTCAAGAATTGTTGAAATGCCGTGGACTATTTATTTGTTTACTAACTTCATAGTTTTATTTATTTTCTTCCAAGATAGGAGAATTATGCAAATTAGCTAAGCAAAGATTTTTGAATCTGGTTGTGTGTTCTAGTATAATTTAAAAACTCTATCACTCAAATCCCATTTTTATCTAACAATTTTTTTTTTTATCTAAAATAACTAAAAAATTGGCAATTAAATAAAATTCATACTTTTTCAATGTAATAAAATTGTATGTTTAAACATTCTCAGAAGTTATCCCATTTTCTCAGCCTATTGGGACATTAACGGCCAATCATTACCTATGTTTATTAAAGGACATGATACATGATGGGTACCAAGACCTAATGTGTGGTTCCAACATGATGGGGCTTCTCTGGATAAAGATATCTGTATCTAGCTACCACATTCACCCAACAAATAGTTGGATATGGTGGCCCATGTCGAGGGCCCCTGTATGCTTGCTAGACATAATTTTTTACCAATGGTACTCCAAATTTAAAAAAAATTTCTTATGTATCTTTTATTTTGTCCTTTGATTTAAAATTAGAAAGCTATATACAATGACAGTGATAGATATAAAACACAGTTAAAAACAAAAAATATATCATTGTATTTAAATACTTTATGAAACTGTGATTGAAAATATTATTATGCTATTCAAAAATACAATTTTAACATGCTGTTAATTTATTATATCATTGGAACTTAATTAAATTTCACAAAATCATTAATCAAATAGTCCTTCACTATTTAGGCACAAAAAAGAAAAATTAACTTATTTTCTGTCTCGAAAATACACAAAAAGGAAACATAGAAAAACTTTAATATCTGAGCACTAAGTCATCATCTTTCATTTGGTGTGTTATCGCCTCTAATATGTGGGCACATCAATGTTTCATACTTGAAAATCACAGTGAATATTAATTCAGTGGGCAACATAGCCATTACTTTATCAAGGCAATTCGAAATCCCTAAAGCAATACAAGGTATGCTTAATTTGCATTTGAAAAATTTAGGCGAATTTTCATAGACTATATTTTAATAAACTTATATGTAAATTTTGAGTGCTTATCAAGTAATATGTCATTTTAAGGCAAAACAGTGGAACTGGAAAAGGTCTCATGTCAACAAATTTTGAAAATCATATATGAAACAGATTCTATTGTAAAAACTAGTCATGTAGTTGAAATCCTGCAATAGCAAAACAAACAAGTACCCTGTTGTGGAATTTATTAAGAAGTGTATGGGAGCTTGGTGGATATACGCGTATGTGAAAGATATTTCTAATAAAAAAGGGTCCCCCCAAAAAATAACAGTGTCTCACCAGACAAATTAATGAAATAGGAGTATCTATCAAAACACACACATTTGGTGAGTAGTGGTGTTATTTTAAAATTTTATACATTTTAAATAAACGAAACTACTGAAAACTAAAAAGTACTTCTTTAGTCCCATTAAAATATACAACTGAAAAAATTTATTTGCAGCAGTATAAATATATGAAAGCTATTTTCTTTGTCCTTTATCTACTAATGGTGCCTCAGTGATAGGTAAAAAAGATGGACTTGTAAATTTAATAGAAGACAATGTAATTGACTATAGAAATTACTATGATGAAATATCACTGTGTGATACATCAAGAAAGCTTTAAAGTGTCATGCAGATTGTCATAAGGGCTAAGAAATTCAATCATTTAGTATTTTTAGGAAGTCATGTAATTAATGAATGCTTAAATGTATTCTGAAAAATTAAATTATGTCCACATATGAATATTTAATTTTTCAAAAGATTTTTAACCTGGGGCAAATATTTAAAAATAATTAGAAAACTTAAATCAATTTGTTTATGAAATAAAAGTACAATTTTAGATTAAAGAGGGAAGATTGGCTCTCAGATTTGATATTTTGAAGAATTGAACTACTCGTTTAAATAAATTTACTATGATGAAGAAAGAGCCTCTTAAAACTTGCATATTCAAGGTGAAGATCAGCTGGTCAATACAATACAGTAACAGAATGAAACTGAAGCTGTGGCAATCTCAAATAATTTTTTATGAATTCTGACATGTTAATTTACTCAGTTCTACATTCACATATAAATATACTTATAAATAAATATACAACTCAGCATTTCAATTTGGTGAATGTGAACATGTTTAAGAATTTCCAGAGAATTTTCAGTATGCAGTACATTCAATAGTTCAGTATATATAGATCCTTTTCCATGTCGTTCTTTATTTTTATATCATCTCTCATATTCGGAAACATTACTGACAGCGCCACTATTTTCGGAAATAAAACTAGAACCAAAATCAATGATTAGTGTGAGGGAGTCACTAGAAATTTATAAATGTCTCTTCTTTCGTGGTTAAATAAAGGAAGCATTAGTATCAAAATATAAGCATATCACTAATTTCATATTTTTGTTTTGTCATTTCACTATACAAAACGAAAAACTTCAACTAAGTTTAAATTCTTAAGTATAGGCCCCAGCAATGTTTTCTTATTCTCTCCCAGCAATACGT
>BPLR01005805.1:0-16830 GCA_021605095.1 Caerostris extrusa | reverse complement strand
TGCATTATTTGCCATTAAAGTCTGAAGCCTACAACTTCTTGGGTTTAAAACACAAATGCAATAATAATATTATTCTAATTTACTAATTTTTTTAATAAGTAATAATAATTTACTTAACGGTTTATCAATTTCAAATGAATGACATAATCATTATCAATAAGAAACATTCAATAGTAAAAATATGCAAGTTTTCATCCAACATATTCCGTCTTAATAAAGTAACAAAACATTATTTAACGAAAATAGTATTCTTAACGTAATACTTCAAATACTTTAATTTGCTAGTTATTTAAAGTTCGAACGCTATTCACATTACGTAATAAAAAGTTTTTCGTAATTTATAACTATTATCTAGTTTTTATTTACTACCTGTTAACTTTGCGTGTCCTTCACCCACGCAAATTTCTTTCCAAAGGGCATCCTTACCGATCAGTTTTCGCACTTCTCTCTAGATGGCGCTGTACTGAGGGAAAATAATACTGAAAATTTGCGCAGATGTAGGTTACGACCGCAGCAACTCAGAAAGTTGATAAGGACTTCGGAAAGAAAAAATAGTTCTGTTGTTGTGAGAGAGTTACTACATAATAACACGTTAGAAAGGGAAAAAGCATTATTTCGTTTGCTTTTTTGATTTTAAACGATGTTTTCACAGAAGAGATGAAAGATTTTAAAGAAAACATCAAAATTTTTTAAATAATGAAAAATTTTCGTTCTGCATTATAAGGTGATTTTCAAACTTTACTTATAAAAAATATTTCCAACATGACAGTTTGCATAGATATAAAAAAAATTTCTGAATAATTAATAAAAACTTTCTGGGTAAGTTTGCATCTATTTTCACCCCAACTTTTCAAGAATTATGTAATACAGTATAATAATGACAAAAAGATAATTGGTTGTTTCTATTTGCATTTTGCATTAAAATAATAGCAAAATGCTCGGTAAGTTGTGATTTCATATATCTGTGAACAGAAAAGCTGCAGAAATTATTCAACTGAAGTATTAAAAAGAACAGTGAAAATTAAAAATTTATAATTTTCATCAATAAAATTAGCCAACTTTGGGAACTAATTTTGTCATCTGAATCTTGAACGCTTTTCTTAACAATGTCCAAAATGTCTCACGTGCACCAGCTTAAAGAGTTTGGTTTGGGACAAAAACATTTTTTACGTGACTTTGTGAATCCACTTGTTTATTCTCTGTCAGCCGTGAGCAATGACTTGCATGTACTGCTCTTTTGCTATTTGCTGCACACTTTTGATTGTGGCTGCCAATCGTGCAGCTACTGGAATCATGTGGACGAGGGGATTGGCGAATGTGCAGGTACCTGTTGGTGCCGCCGGGACAGCCTGACTGCCAAAAGGCCAGACACTTTGATTCCATACCCTCCTAGCATCTGAGGGAGAAAAGGTTCATGATCACTAAAATGTGGGTACTTTCCATTTGCATACTAGCAGACACTGTATAAATTAAGGTCTGTTATTATGAAATTTACTGGGCTCAATTTGTTTTATAAATTTTTGTGTAATTTGTATGGTAACAGCGTTTCAAAGTATATTGCATTCTATTTAAAAATGCATTGAAAAATTTGCAATGTGCATATTCTGTTTACATAGCCAGATGAAGAAATCAAGGTGTTAAAAATCATGCATAAGGTGGAAACAAATTCTATCTTGCATAACATCATATATCCCTATTGTAAAAGTTGGTCTATTTGAAATAATTAAATTTTTAATTTTGTGTAATTTAAAACTAGTAACATCGTTTCAAAGAACAGCGTTTCAATTTCATTCCTGAAAAATGCATTGAAAAATTTGCAATATATTTATAATGTTCTGTACATAGCCAGTTCGGAAAGAAATCAAGTGTCAAAAATCATTTATAAGATGAAAAGGAAACGAAATTATATTACACTTAAGATGCGCTGACCAGAGATCTACAAGAACTACTAATTGAAGCAAGACAGCTATTTATCAGAGCTATCTTGCTTCCTCATATTTATTTTCATGTGTAATGTATTTCTACCTATAACTATTTCTGCATTTGAATAATGCTATGATTATAGAAGGTACAAAAAATATTAAAAATTCTCTGGAGATTTTTTCATTATTAATTCCTGTTTTAAAATCATTAATTACATAGTCATTATCATTATATAAAAGTATATTTGCACTTCATTCTTGTTAATTTAGTAAAGAATTAAATATTTATTAAAATTTATTGTTTAATAACTATTCTATTTAATTTATTGTTTATTTATCAATAACAATAACAATAAATTAAATAGAATAATGAATGGCTTCTTATATTTATTTTCTAAAATTTTCTCACTTCATATCTTCTTATTTATTAATTTTAAAAAGTAATTTTATTTGTAAAAAATAAATGGATTTTTTTAAATGTACTATCTTGCTGCATCCATTTCATGCGCTTTTTGTTTGATTCCATCCTTATATATTTCACTTAACTTCATTTTGACATAAAGGATAAGTTATTTTTTTTTTTTTCTATGTCGGATCTTAAGTTTACAAGTTGGCATAAATGTTTGTAAAGTTTTGTAAAATTTATTATACTTCCCACGTGTTCCTTATTATAACTTTCAAGTGGTTTCAAGAATAAATAGATTATATATTAATGGTGTAGTGATAAAAATTGTTACATAAAGATGTATTATACGAAATATAAAATAAGATTATGAATAATTTAGACGAACGTGAATAAATAGTTTAGATGACTTATTCGACAGAATTTGAAAAACAGTTTTAACTGTATTTTAAAGGGTATAAAAAATTTTAGGAGGTTTTATTAACTGTAATAATTAGAAATTTAAAAATGTGGAATTTTTCAAATTGGAAAAACAATAATTTGAAATCTCTAATATTTTGATAGTTAAATAAACAACTGTTTTGAATTATAAACTGAGGGAAGATTTAATTTAGTTCTCGTGTTTGGATCTTTGAAAATATTATTACAAGAACATATTGAATTTTTTTTTATGTTTAAATAAAAGTTGTTAATATCGTTTTTGACTGTAAACTGAGGAAAATTTATTTTTAAAATTTTACCTTTAAAAATATTATTACAACAAACTGTGTTTTTTTAAATAGACAAACATATTTTTGAAATCTAAGAAATAATGTTTTTTCAAAAGTACGTTTTTTTTTTTTTTTTTTTTTTTTTTTGCATATCACCATTCGTAATTAGGTATATTTATAATGAATGAAATGATTTAATTCTTTTAAAAATAACAGCACCTTTTTAATAGAACAAAAATCTAAAACTATGAAATTTAAATTCATTCAGTTGATGTTAGCAATTGTATAAAAATTAACAATTTCGAGAATTAAATTTTGTCTCCAAATGCACTCTGCATAAATTTAAACAATGATTTATTTTACTATGTCATAAATTTTCAGTAAGAAAATATAAACATGGTGCACATATGCAACATACCTAACAATTTCCGAAATGGTAAATTAAGTCTCCAGATCAATATATATAAAATATCGTATGTGTATTTCCAACAAGTCAAATCATTATGAATTCATTGAAATTGTTCACATTTGTTTAAAACTAAATTTCACAGAATTAGACCTTTTTTATTTAGGATAATTTTGCAACGTTTTTGTATTATGTCAATTCCTCTTTATGTATGCATAATATCTGATGTTCAATGGAAAATTTGCAGCTATACAATATATTAATAATTTAAATTAATTATAACATAATTATTCAGAAAAAGGTTGCTGGCGTTGTTTACTGAAGCGGAACACAATTGTTTCCGTGGCCTGTCATTTGAAATCGGCGCACCTGTTGCGCTTGCAAACTCTTATTTGTGAATATGTTTTCCATTCACGCGTGGACCTGATCAGATTCCCACCGCATGACTCTTGAACTTTCAGAACTTTCGAAAATAAAATAGGTAGCTCGGTTTACCATATCAAATTGTATTCCTTTGTTCTGCACCTTTCAGTGATGATGCTACACGTTCAGGTATAGAAATAAAAACATGTTTTATGTAAGTCTTACGTTTATGATAAATATTACAGTGGTAAGATTTATACTTTTCAGTTTGTTACAATAACTAGTTAAATTTAATGAAGAAAGTTATGAAATCCTTTATTTAGCAAAAACTGATGGATTATTCATTGAGTGCAAAGCATATTTTTATTCATAGAGTAGCTAATTTGTTATAAGCACATGAAATCGTAAATTTCACGCTCTGGAGACACTCTGAATGCGGAATTGTACAATTTTTAGATGTGTTATTTTATCTTTATGCATAGTTTATAATCTAAAAAATGCGTGCAAATGATGTTTTGCTGTTCCATCCAGCTGTACACTGCATGAAGCCTAAATACTCTTGTAGGTCTATTTACATAAATGATTGTTTATCAGACAGAGAGGTTTATTAGCATGAAACATAAAATCGAAATATCACTTAGATGTTGAGATATTTTTTCAATTTTTCATACTTAGAGTCTAAAATTGATAAAGGATCTTTGTTTAAATTAATGCTAATCGATACACTTCTGTGTTTCTTTTCTTTTATTTTGTTGGGTGATTAAACTGGTGCATCTGCTCGATGAGTTTAAATGAAACTTTGCGCACAAAGAAACTAATTACTTTATGTATTTTGTGGTGTATTTTGATTATATAATGAAGGATTATGTTAAACAACACATTTTTTATATACACCTGCAGCGGTGATGCAACACTACCAGAACTCAATTTGCGTAGAAAGCAATGAAAGACAGACAAAGCTGGCTTCGAGACAATGAAATGCTGGAATCTTTATTGCGGCACACGATACAGCTGTACAGCCGCAACACGGTGACCTGTGCCAGCGTGACCGCGCCACAGCAATAGTTAGAAGCAGCTCCACACTCAGGTACAAACTCAAATAAACAACCTGTTCGATGAGTCGAGTCATTTTGCACTTTAGAAAGATCGTTTTTGGTATGAAGACCCGAAAAGCGGTGGCGTAAGCGCGCGCAATCACGTCTCACTTTCAGATGTTCTGCGGAAAGGTGAAAGATCATTCACATGACACTGTCATCTAGATGTTCTAGGAGGTGTTGTGATGCAGATGATCTAGGAAAGAATCTGCGGTTCCACACTAGGAGCGATCATGATAGTTTTGCTTAGTGTACGGCAAATGGAATGGTATAGCAAGCCGCATCAGGTGATCCACATGTCGATTGGACCGACATATATCTACCGATCGGGGACAGCGGTGGGTGGATGCTCGCACGGAATGAGCGACCCACCATGACCATGTCACTTTGTCGAGTTTTGCGTTATCTCTACAGTTACAGTTAGGGTCGGACCTTTTGAACCTGTTAACACGTTGACATATTAGTCATATGCTGTGATTGCCATTGGGGAAACACGTGTAGTGACTCATCAGAGAACATGACATTGTTCCATTCACCCAATCCATGTGATTGTAGTTCAACATAATTAGTATACAGAAGCATCAGTGTTATTGGTCAATGGCAATTTTCTTAAAGGGTACCATGAGTGTAACCACTGGCAACTAAATGGTGAATAATGGGTATGAGAACATTCAAGACATCTTGCTTATGCTTCAACAGTTCAAACGAAAGTTGACTGAGGATTGCCAGAGAATGTATCATTCACACATGCCTCTGACAGCATCGGTATTTAATATCTCAAACGTTGGGCTTTCTGCTCTTCCAAGCCTCTTCTCCTCAGCTGGAGTTTGTGGATGGAATAACACTGTAAAATCATACTTGCAGGAAAGTTAAACATCTTAGTTACGACACGTCTCTTTGCGACGTTAAATAGCTAAACGATAGCTAGCTGGTTTTCCTCACCCATAATGAGGCACGCCAATTGAGAATCTGTTGGTTCTTACTTTTATATCGTACTTACATTGCCGATTCAGATAATTTATATTACTCCGTGAGTTGTGTCAATACTTTAATTTGCTTATTCTTCTGGCAATTTTCTTCTTTGATATTGCAATTTCACTATTACGTTTATGGACTTTAATTGAAATTGTTCTTAAACTAGCAATTTATTTATGTGGACAAAAGAAAACAACTAAGTTTGGATATTATTTTTTAGTATAAAGTGTATATGACACACGAAGCATGAAAAGAAGTTTTTGTGTGTATTTGTTCGAACTTCTTTTAACAAAATCTATAACATGAAGAAATTCTAGTTTTTTTTTTTTTTTTGAGAATTTCTCATAATTATACATCATAATAAAAAAAATGTTAAAATTCTAATTATATTTTTTAATATCAGGAAAACTAATTTTTGATAGCAATATTCCATCAAAATGCAGTGATTGAACTATTAACTGTTTTAAAACTGTGTAACTAAGAAACATTTTTTTTTTAATTTATGTTTTATAACCTTTGCAAATGAATTGACATACTAAATAATAAAATAAATTTAATTTTACACTATTTAAAATATTTACAAATTTTTATATAATTTAAATTATACGACAGCATAAAAAATTAAACTTTATACAGACTGTTAATTTTTTTGTTTTTAGTATGAACTTAATTTTTAAATTTTTGTGTAAGTCACCAGCATTAAATATTTCCAACAAATGTTTTAAAATCGGAACTTCTTTTGGGTTAAGTAGATGTAAACGTTAACTTAACATCTTTAAAATTTAAAATTTTTTAAACTTATTTAAAATTTAATTAGTATGTTTGACCTGGAAAATTAAATATATGTATGTATTTGTGTTCGTTTTTATATTTGTGCTTCGGATTAAATGGTTTGATTTCATCTTTTATGTCATTTGATGTTTATTTGTTGAACATCTTCTCTTCAAATTTTATCTATATTTAAATTTGCGTTCTTAATTTTTTTTTTCTCAACAGGAAAATAACAACAAAACATTTAATGCTATTAGCACTATAAACATGTTATGTTTGTTACTCAGCGAAACAACAAAACTGTATCTTAACTTTGTTAATACATACGCTATTAGCTTTACAACCATCAGTGTAAAGTACCAGAGTTACTCTTGAAATTCGCTGAAAATGTCATTTTGAATAATGACTTCAAAGGACAGTTCACATGATCCCCTATGGTTTAAATACCACTTTACAGATAACACGTAAATTCTGAAACAACCCTTTAATCTACATATAACACACAAGGATAAACTAACATTATGTCATCATCATTATATCACTATCGTTGGAATTATCTTTTCATTTTTGAGTTATTCTGAAGGGATTCTAAATAATTAAAAAAGATTTTTAAAATGATTTTATAAAATAATTAACTAGAAAAATGAACAAATTTTAATTTATATATTCTAAGAAATTGTAAGCTATTAAAAATAACATTTTTTTTTTAATATTTCAAGATACATACATTGCAGAAGACTATTTAATATAGGAAAATTTTGTTTCTGATTAGCGAGATCCATTACAGCATCACTGCTTTCACTACTTTCAGAAAAAAAGGAGAGAATCGATGGTAGTTGTGACAGTGTGTAAAAGTCTAGCATTGTCAGGTTTCTCATGGAGTTTTTTGAGTTTTCTCTCATACAAAGCTAACGCGTGCAATTACCTCTAAAAATTCTACCAAAAAAGTAATTTTTCTCTCTTCATGGTTTCGCCGCTGGCTGTTCTTGGTATATACAGGGTGGTTATAATTAAAGTGACCCTATTCAGACCCCTCTAGAACCCGTTCTGTCTAACGGATTTGATGAAACTTGGTCTATACGGTATATGGACCATGGGAAAAAAGATTTCTGCAATAAAAATAATAAAAAAAAATCAAATTTTGACCACCAGGGAGCAATTTTCAAAAATTTCTTATGCGATTTAGTCAGCCCTATAAACAGGCAAAGCCAAAAAATCATTCTGTGTGCCTCTGCTATCGTTAATCATGAAAGATCGAGCTTTATTGACAAAACTACCTTCTTCAGAAGGTAGCAATAGCTTAAATGTACTTAGCGAATATCGTCGTTTAAAGGGATTGCGAAACGGGTTCATGTCTAAAGAGCGTTTGAAGAAGTTGGTTATGAAATTTGAAGAGACTGGAGATTTGGGTGTGCTGCCAGGAAGAGGATTAAACGAGTTGCGAATGAAACTATCAAAGAAGTCGCTACTTGTAGTCGTGGTTGAAAGAGCCTTTTACTTCCAGCTATTCTTCACCAAGTTCTTGATCGGTGTACGCGCTTTCAGCACATAATTCATGTAAATGGAGCACACTTTGATCATATACTGTATTTCAATAAATTTTAATGGTTCGGACAAATTTTTGTCCTTCTTTAGAACCCCAATTCCCTTTGGCGGTCAAAATTTGAACTATTTTTTGTTATTGCAAGACATCTTTTCCCATGGTACATACACTGAAGTGACAAAAGTCATAGGATACCTCTGGCATATCGTGTCGGCCCTCCTTTCGCCCGGCGAAGTGCAGCAACTCGACGTGGCATGGACTTAACAAGTCGTTGGAAGTCTTCTGCAGGAATATTGAGCCATGCTGTCTCGATTGACGTCCATAATTGTGAAAGCGTTGATGGTGCAGGATTTTGGGCACGAACAGACCTCTCGATGATGTCCCATAAATGCTCGATGGGATTCATGTCGGCCGATCTAGGTGGTCAGATCATTCGTTGGAATTGTCCAGAATGTTCTTCAAACCAATCGCGAACAGTTGTGGCCCGGTGATATGGCGCATTGTCATCCATAAAAATCCCATCGTTGTTTGGGTACATGAAGTCCATGAATGGCTGCAAGTGATCTCAAGTAGCTGAACATAAGCATTTCCAGTCAATGTTCGGTCCAGTCGCACCAGAAGACCAAGTCCATGCCATGAAAAAACAGCCCACACCATTACGGAGCCACCACCAGCTTGAACAGTGCCTTGCTGACAGATTGGATCCATGGCTTCGTGGGGTCTGCGCCACACTCGAACCCTACCATCAGCTCTTACCAACTGAAATCGTGACTCAGGCCACCACGGTTTTCCATTCATCTAGGGATCAACCGATATGCTCACGTGCCCACGAGTCGCTGCAAGCGATGTCGTTCTGTCAGTAAAGGCATTCGAGTCGGTCTTCTGCTGGAATAGCCCAAGAAAGCCAAATTTCTCCGCACAGTTCTAACAGACAAGTCCCTTGTACGTCCCACATGATTTCTGCGGTTATTTGACGCAGTGTTGCTTGTCTGTTAGAATTTACGACTCTTTGCAGACGTCGCCGGTCTCGGTCATTAAGTGCAGGCGGTCGACCACTGCGCTGTCCATGGTGGGGATGTTATGCCTGAAATTTCCATACTCTCGGCACACTCTTGACACAGTGGATCTGGGAATGTTGAATTCCTAACGATTTCGAAATGGCATGACTGCGTCTAGCTCAACTAACATTCCGCGTTCAAAGTCTGTTAATTCCGTCGTGCGGTCATCATCACGTCAAAACCTCTTCACATTAATAACTTGAACAGAAATGAAAACTCTGCGAAGCACTGCGCATTTATACCTGTTCTACGCGATGCTACTGCCATCTGAAAATTTGCATATTGCTATCCATGACTTTTGTCACTTCAGTACCAAGTTTCATCAAAACTTGGTATCTTGGTACATATATGGTATGTACCAAGTTTCATCAAAATCCGTTAAGTAGAACGGGTTCTAGAATAGTGTCTGAAAAGGGCCACTTTAATTATAACCACCCTATATACATGAAACACTCGCCAATGCACGAAGTAATTTTAAATATGGAATAGTTGATAAGAAATTTACACAACTAGGCTGTAATCTTTAAGTTTCATAAAATTTTTGCAATTTAATTTTTAAAATTACTACGTAGCAGTTCAACATAAAAATTCATGTCTAGGAATTTCATTCTGTTTACTATTTCAAATAGAAAAGAAAACTATTTTAACTGAAATCCTTGAGATAAGAGTAAAAAAAAAAAAAAAAAAAGACTTTCACATCAATTTTGTTTCACCCTTTATTTTTTTCTTGTTTATTTTTTTCGATATAAAAGGAAAAAAAGGAAAAAATTTCAAGCTTTTTATTTTTATGTAGTGGAAACCACTCTTGCTAGAAATTTGAAGAGATAGCTTGTACTTTACTGTTAAATCCTCAACTTCGGGTTGTTCCATACATTTTCAATTTGATCAAGTACTCTAATAAATAAAATTTAAAAATAAGTAGTTATATATTGACGTGTAAATTCCTTATTACGAGAAAAAGTATATATTTGAACTGACATGATTATTTTTTATTACGATTTGTCGTTTCCTTTAGATAATGTTGCACGTTTTTTCCCTTTATTTATGAGTTATTCTTACAGATGCTAATATGAGACGAAAAGATTCATGTAGTTATATTTTTATATCAAAATATAACTGGATGTAGAAAATTTAATGTATTTTAATTGAATAACATAGTTTTAGAAAGTTCATATATCTGAGAAGTAATCGTTTTGGACAAACGAGACGCGCAGATCCCGAAGTAGCTCCTATACAACATCGAATTAAGATACAATTATAGGTGAGAAAAGTAAAAAAGAGTACAGAGGTAATTTTCAGCTTAATGGTTTTCGATTTGATTGAAAAGTCGATATAGTAACTCTTGTTTGGCATCATTGAACAGAAGATACAAAAGAAGGTGCTGAAATGTACAAGGCATGATGGAATGTTAAAATAAGCACATGATTAATTCAGTTAAAGACAATACTAGTTCAAACTTAGAAGACGGTAACATGATGGAAGATATCCTCAAACACAGATTATTAAAAGGCAACTCGTAACTACTCCTTATAATACAAAAAACAAATAACGGTAAATTAATAATTTTTCAAAATTCTAGAATAGCCCACAATTTATGAGCAAAATTTAATTCAAGATTTGATATGTTAATTCTAAATTATAAATATCGATGCGACAAATATAATTTTTAATACTGTTAGCAAATTCCCATTGAGTATTTTTCGATTTCTGGCACAGACACTTTTAAGGTACAATTAAAATCAGATTATTATGTTTCAAAAGTACATATGATATGGAATTTGTCCTAATGGCAATTGAAGTTGGTATTAGTCCTTCATCATTATTTTCAGATCTTTTTCGCCCACAGAGAGAAGCCTTCAAGAAAAAAAAAAATGTGCCATCAAAAATGGTACACTGGTAGAAATTTTCTTTTTATATTTTTTAAAGTGATATTATCCATTTTTGAATACCCTTTTCAAGACATATGTGAAGTAAGTGATTTATTTAAAAACAATCATATTGTCTGACACCAAGAATGCACTTCAAACCCTTTTTGTATAATCAAAATAGTTGCCAAAGAATCTTGAATTCTAGATTTTTTGCTTAAAAGACTGACACACAGAATTTCTTTCGAATGGATTCCAATCCAATGTAAGGTTCGAATCATGGCAGTGGCATGGATGTTTGTGAGGAGTTCGGAATCCACTTTAAACCGTAGGTACCGGCCTGTTTAGCTCTCGTGTGCACAAGATAACCGTAGAGCGACAAATCAAACCAGTCAATGTGGAATTATGGGTAATGGAAAAGCTTCTATACTGGCTAAGAAAGGAACTTTGATAGAGAAATGCATTAATCAATCGCTTTAATTTCATATGGCTAAATTGTTTGTTACCTTGACTCTTAAGAAAATTCTTAAACAAGATACGATTCAACGCGCTTTAGATTAGATTTAGACGCGAGAGAACTATTCCCAGTTTTACAAGAAAAACAGGGTTGACTCTAGTTAGACATTTGACTGGTCATGACTGTTTACGTGACCACCTGTATAAAATTGGGTGGTGGATTCCTCAAACTGTGTTTTGTGTGACTCTTGTAGACCTTTGACTTTTGAAACATTTAAATAATTGCAATGAACTTTCTCGGTATGAGGGCCAAAAAGTACTGGAGATCCAGGGAACTGATTGCTCATGCGCCAATGTTCGGTATTTGTGAAATAAATAAAATTTTGTTTATCGGTAGGCCTCAATTTCCTTATAAAATCCATGAAAGGCTACCAACAAGTGGTACATACAGACAAAACTTTTTCAGGAATACTTTTAGATGTAATTGCGTCACATAAGGAAAAAATTCGAAAAACTCGCTCCAGTTAGCCTTTTATCGACACTCGACTCGTTTCACAATGAATTGAAGATTTTATAATAATTTTCTTTTGTTCTAATGCAGCTGGCAAACTCTTAGACATGTTGTATTGGATGCCTTAAGGCAAAGTGCTGCACAGACGTTACTCACTTTGCATTACCCAGGAAGCGCATATAACTTGAAGATAAGCCGCGGACGCGGAGTAACAATGCCCCTGCAAAAAGCTCTACGATCGTGTTAGACCGGGACCTACGGTTTAAAGTGGATTCCGAACCACTACAAACATCCATGGCACCGCCGGGTTCGAACCCGAAACCTGTGGTACCGACTGTCAGAGAGCTAGCCACTCGGTCATTCAGGCCCTTATTTTATAATAATAAGAGTGTACACATTTTTAATCAATAAAACATGTATATTTCCTTGAATTTCGATGAACAATATTAGTAGAATCAATTTAATTCAAAAATAATATTTTTATATAAAAATATTGAATCCTTCATTTTTACGTGAGATATAGTAGTTTTAGATGGCATTTATAAAAAGCAAAATACAGTAATACCTCGAAATACGCAATAGCTAAATCTGGCTGAAGTAGCTTGAGTCAAATTGGCACATATCGATCGTTGCGATTTAGAAGTAACAAAAAACATTAGTTCAGAATAAAATATTCAGTAAAATTGCAGTTTTTAGTAGTCAGTTCTGTAAAATTGTCTAAAAGTTAAAATATTTCACAATTATTGTAAAATAGATAATTTTTCGTGTAAATTTGATCAAATTCTAATACTATTCACTTTCATTTTCAATTCCATCTATTAGCTCACACTCTCCCTATATATATCTTGTTCAAATCTTCAATCGTTCATAAAATACTTTTTATTTATCCACTCAAGTGCAAATACATTTTTTTGAACTTGTAGTGGATGACACTGGATGTTAATACAGTTTTTTCAAATATTAATTCCGTAATTAACTTTAATTAATTCATTTTTAATTTTTATTTAGATTTAAGTTGAATATATCTACCAATAGATGGCACCAGATGAACTTAAAAAATGAATGAAAATTATTTATAAAGGACTTTCTGCAATATAGTGAAAAAAAAAGTAGGAATTGGCTTTAAAAATTTTTTTATATTACTTGTTATTAAAAATTTACAATTGAAAAAATGAAACACTTTATAGTAAAAGAAATATTGAAATATAGATTTTCTTCAATCAAATCATACAAACAATAATATAATAATTAACTGGTGATTCATGAAAAATAATTTATTGTAAGAAAAAAAGAAATGTTTCTTATCCCACTTGGTAGACGGCAACATCTAGACCAGGGGTGTTATTAACCCGCAGGCCGCCTTGCATATTTTCCCGGCCCGTGAGATTTATTATACTTTTATAAAATAATTTATTTAATAATGGCTAAAGTAGTGAAAACCAATGTATTTAAAAATACATTATGTGTGCATCCATATATTCAAAAAATTAAATGTCGAAATTATCAGAAGAAACTAACTTTTTATTTCGTTTATATTTATATATTTTTTTTATATTTCATTTTTAGTGTAATATATTTCTTCTCAAAGTGCGTTTAGTATCCTTATTATTATATTAATTATGTTTACATGTAAGAATAATAGTAACACAAAAATAATAACTCATTATGTTTCAATTTTTCACTCCAAAAATGTTTATAGTGGGCCTAAATGTAATATGGGGATATATAATTTTATATGCTGCCCACCAAGATCATTTGGGTTGGCCACCCCTGATCTAGACTAAGTGCAAGAACTCATGTGGTCTTATGGTAGGGGGAGGCAGCTTCTGTGATGGATCATCCATAAGTAGAAGCCTGACTTGCCTCTGTGACGTTAACTTTCAACGGGATGTGGTTGTCAACCCTAGACCTAACGCAATACAGTCTTATTAATCGGGACCTACGGCTTAAAGTGGATTCAAACCACTACAAAAATCCATGACGCAACCGGGACTCGAATCCGAAACCTGTTGCCCCGAACGCCAAAGGGTTAATCACTCGGCCATCAGGTCCTGAAAAAGAGATAAATAAATAGAACAATGTCTGAGAATTAAAGGTGGCCTGATGGACAATTAGCCATCAGACCGGCTTAATTCACTTAATAACTTCGCCTTACCGCTTTAATAGCGTTTTGGCCTTTGGTTCGATGGCGGTGGCATGGATGTTTATTAGTGGTTAGGAATACACTTTAAACTGTAGGTGCCGGTCTAATTAGCCTTAAGTGTGCTCAAAATGATCGTACAGGGACAAATAAAAAAATAATATTAAATAAAATAGAGAAACCTGAGAATTAAGGAAACATTAAGATTTATTGTGAATCAAATTTTTTTTTATGTTTTTTCATAGTTTTTTTTTTTTGGTTAAGAAAACATATAAATAGCTAAACAAACAAACGTATAATTGTAACAAACATATCAAAACAATCTTAACTTTCATGGGTCGTAAAATTATGAACGTGCACGCAGAATTCTCGTGATATGTATCGGTGTTTTTTAACAAAAATATCAACGAGTGCATAACTCGCAAGTTACTTTAATATTCTCACTATAATATCTCTCTATATATATCTCTCTATAATCTCTCTAAGGTATTAATCTCTCTCTGTATATATTGATCTTCAGATAGAGCATAAAAAGATATTTTATGTAGAATTAACCTTTTGTTTTGAAATATATTTAATTATTTTGTAGATTGAAAAAAAAAAAATGCATTTGTTTTTGCAATAGATGAATGCTTTTATTAAAATAAAAAGAATTATCAGTGGCAAAGATACCTTTCATAAAATATATTAAATAAAATTGTTGAAAAGAACATAAAGAATAAAAATTTCTTACTTAAATCCATTTAATTATACACAGATTACTGTTTAAATTTATTATTTCTTAAACAAATTGCTTTAATTTGTTTAATACCTTTTATCAATCTACTTTTTTGTCACGAAAGTTTAGATTATACACCTCTTTTTTTTAAACTAATATTTTTGTTTTAACTATTATTAAAATAATGTAATAATACAAATGCAATGTTGATTTTAAAATTTTGTCCTTTTATAGAAATTTAGTATAGAAGAATTTCAATTCAATTTGTTGAAAATGGTGAAATCAGAAAATTTATTTAATACTAATATTGAATCAAAGGAATAATGGATTATCACTCCCAAGAGTATGAAAATAAACGAATGAAAAAAAAATTTTTTAACAAAAATTAGTTAACAACATTAACAATAGTTTTAATGAAAAAAAAAAAAGGAATTCCTTTTAAATAATTACACAATAAAATATTTGTAGAATTTTTTTAAAAACATTATTTTTAATCGAAAAGTTTGTAGTTCTTTTAAAAATTACGTAAAAATAAAGTAATGCATGTAAGTCATATAAAAACAAATTAAAATCTAATCAACATACCTTTATTATTGCTAATTTTTAAGTTTTTTGTTTTTATAATTTGTTTTACATTTTTACTTATTTTTACGTGTTTTATCAACTTTAAATAATTCAGTATAATGAATCTTACTTTAATTGAAAGCAATTACTGAAAATTTGATTAAAACAAATTCCTCACTTTCAATGCATTATTAATACATTACAGTTAATCTAAAATAAAAGAAATCACGCAATACGCTTTTATATAACTTTTTCTGACTAAAAAAAAATAAATTAAAAATCAATGTTTGAAAGACGATTTAATTACAGACAAATACTTAATTAATTATAGAAGCATATTTAAAAATCAGATTTAGAATTTATTTGAATCGTAACACATGATTTCCTCTAAAAAAATTAAATAAATTTTTGCTATTTTTAATAAATATTTTTCAAACGTCTTGCAATAAAAAATTAAAAAAATTAAATTAGGAATAAATATTTTTGTAGGTATTTTGAATGATTTATATGTTTTTTTAGTAAATAATTAAGTATCCCGTGAAATTTTATAGACTTATTTTTAAATCAATGAAAGCTTCTGATTAAAGTTGTGAGGTATTTTTTAATTGAATATTAATGAACTATAATTTGCAAATACTTTTTTGGTCAAATCGCAAAATAGGGCTGTTGTGATTTGGTGGCTTTTTTGTGGCGCCAACTGAGTGATAAGTCGTCAAATGTGATAACACGGATTTCCTGTATTGCTAGCGATTCACGTCACTTACAGTTGCAATCCGTTACTTGGCGGATTTTGGTGAAAATAATTTTTGATGCCATATCTCAATTGCTCCTGTTCTGCGATTTTACTCAGTTTTCCTCTTTTAAAGTAAATACTAACTTTAATTTGTTTAATTAATTTTTATACTACTTTAAATGGTATCAAATGGCATATAAAGTAGAATATGAATATTGTATAAAATATTACATTTTCTGAGATTTTCTCATTAATATTACGATCAAAGTGTATAATTGTATTAGGATCTTTAATTTTTTTCTTCTTAATGTTGGTCAATTGTTTTTTCATTCTCATATTTGTTGAGTACCATTCTGATATTTGTATTTTCCATTCTCACACAATACACTGACATGAAAAAAAAAGCCTTTCATGTATAAGGGATCCACAATTGCATATCGTATTGGCTTAACCCAAAAACTTGTTTTGGCAGTCCGATTGTTAATGAGAGATTTTTCACAAACATTATCTACTTGTTATTGCGTTGCATTGCATATTATAATTTAATTACGAGAAGGTTTAACTACTACAATGAATATTATCATATAACTAAATTTAA